>CM068368.1:132082282-132309782 GCA_034769895.1 Magicicada septendecula
ATACTTCGATCCGCACTTGAATAAATCGCCCGCTGTAACTAAGTCAGCCGCTGTTGCTTAAATGTAGCCTGCAGATGTTCCAGAATAATGTTCCATAATTTGCGTCGTTAATAAGCACTCAAAAGGTCTAGAGGGTGCTTGTGTACACGGCCTTGACAGAGACACGCACCTGCTCGGCTAGCCGCGCAACGGGAGGAAAAACGGTCTAGACTCTTCTAGAGCGTTCTGTAATTGTCGTAACAATATTTTATTCAAACTATTGATTTTTCAAATATTTCAGTTATTACCAGCAAAGAAAATATAATAAGGCTCTATAAAATCACAAAACCTACCTTAACTTGTAATTACATATAAATCTAATATACACAGAAAAGGTAGCTACAGTAAAATTATATAAGAAAAATAAAATAAGCAAGACTACGAATAACAGTGAACTTAAGATGATAAAATTTACACGATGTAATGCGAAACACGGTGTAATTATTCAGATGTATTCTGGTTGCTTCTCGTAAGTAACAAAGTAATGCTAGGCAACATAATGCAATATAAAACCCCATTTAACTTTGCTTTATAATTCGCTTATACGCAAAGCGGTATGCTTCGATGAACATCACTAAAGTAGACGTTCCACAAGACTATGAGATATTTAGTTTTAAATGATAATTTTAGGTTTAACATGTAACTAAATCACAGTAGTCGATATTGAAATGTTAAGCTAATTAATAAATAATACATCTTATGTAGTGATTGTTTATGTGACTGGATCACGTTTTTAACGGTTTTCTTCACTAAAAAAATTTAAACCTCTAATCTACATTAATTAAAACAAACCTACAGTCCATGTTATCTAAATGCAAATGTATTTTGACGGCTTGAATGTTTTTATAGTAACTAAGAAAAAAAACAGAAGAAAAAATAATGCATTTTCTAAGTTATAATTTGCTTTAAAGTGAATAAAAACAATGTATTTTAAATTACTCTTTTAATTTTGAAAAAAATATTCTATGCTTAAATTAAAATTAAAAGAACATAGAACTAAAAGTGTCTTTAAAAGTTGTAAAAGTGTTATAGGTTTTAGATATTTTTGTAATTACAATAATTTTATATGTGTGTAGAAAAAATTAAATTAGTATTTAATATACTCATTTTTATGTAACGGGCCCAAGTTAAGAACAGGCTTTTACAGACATTGCGCAAATAAACAAAATTATCACACCTAATATTATATCTGGTATTTACTTTTACGGATGTGGGAAAATTTATTTCTGTTCCGTGACTCAACCAGTGAGTAAGGTTTTACTGTCCAGGCAAATAAAACAAAATTATTCATGGGCACGGACACAATATAATCTGTTTATGAAAACACATTGGATTACAAAAATTTTTTTGACCTCATAGTTCTATTCAGTGAATAATTTTTGTTTGTTCGTGTTTACACATCACTTTACGTTCTGAGCTCTGTTCAAAAATAATTATTTTACAAGTACATATGACGGATTTTTATTGATAGGTTTAAAGGTAATCTCACCACGTTGGACTAAGTAGTTACGTGTATCACAAATGAAATTAACGTCTAATGTTCAATAAGCCTGTCTCTTATACAGGACAGTCAGCTGTTCACCTAGGCAATCCTTACTTATATGGTATAATAACCCGTCACCGAGGCAGTGCTGTGTTATTAAATTTTGGCAGGTGTACTTTGAAGCATTGATTCGGGTCCCGTACATTGCCCTCAGGAAACCTAAATTGTCACCTCCACTTTCATGAAAGTGTCTAAATGTAGACCTTTCCTTGAATGTAGACACAATTCTGATTATAATTTAATTAAAAATATCGGTATGGAGAACCATACAGGATTTCCATGTTCTAATATTTATATTTAAAATCATTTTCAAAATGAAATATTCCCATAGAAACTACTTCCTTCTTCAGTCATAACCACAGTACTGTGGTCACTAACGTATACCATCTCACGTTAGCACACTCGATTTTCACTGATGACGGCAGTCGATGGCATTGCCGAAAACGTCTGGTTTTAAAGAAAACTTTGGACCACGGCCAGACAATTCGGGAAGGAATTTTAACAACAAACTACTTCTTTGTTGCCGATAACGTGTACACATAAAAATTTACCCCGTCCCACTTCAACTATCCTTTGCATTTATATACATATATTTCATCTACCTTACTACAGTGGATTATTATGACCTTCTTTTCAGGATACATTATTTATCAAAATAAAGTACTTTACTCTTGTTAAAATATAAAACGTTGCTGGTAAACTACCCCTTCCCCTTAATCGATCTTTATCAAAATCAATAGACCTTGAGTCCTCTATAACTCGGGCATATATGGAAAAAATTACTTAATTATGTTTGAATTTGCGGCAGTTATCGGTCGACAAAATAATTACTCTTGTTAAAACATAAACGGTGCCGGTAAACCCTTCGACTTAACCGATCTTTACTAAAATCAATAGTCCTTGAGTCCTCTACAATTCAGGCAAATATGCAAAAAATTATTTGATTATCTTTGAATTTGCGGCAGTTATCGTTTGCCGTAGAAAAAATTCTACACACAGACGGTTTTCAGAAAATGACTTTTCTTTATGTTTTGAGGGTAGTATAATCAGAATCAGCTCTTATCTCGAACACGATTTTTCGGCATCACCATACTTCCATTTCCTTACGGAACATGGAAGTAAAAACAGCGTAATAGAACAAATAGATGTAATTTTGGGGTGATCAATTCTAAAACCATTAGGGCTCTTTAGGGTAAAAGTGTGGGTTTGCATGCAAGATTTTGCAACAGTCGGTTGACGCATTCAAAAGCTATGGTGAGACATATTCAATACATGGATAGTGTGACGGCAGCGGTATGCGAACATCTGCTCTCCGGTACCAGGGTCAGGGGCTGTGCGGGACGAAGGGCTTGCCCGTCGCCCGCTCGTGTACTACGTCCCGAGCTTCAAAAGAGCTCCTGCCGTAGGGACTACTGATGTTCTGGATTTAGGGTGTGGCCTGCTACCGGCCGTGGGTTGTCAATTAATTAATTAATTGAGGGTGAGTGTTCGCCGAGGCCGGGTCCAAGATTCTCCTGGCACAGATTGGTACCGACCGAGGGCGCTAATGAGATGGTTGCCCTGGAATCGGGCGGAGCGACGATAGAATTTGCGGGACAGTGTCCGTATAGTGGCGTCCAGGGAACGGACACGCAGGGATTCACGGATGGTTTTGTTAGAGGTCAGATAATGGGCTTTGCATGCCCAGCGCTATCCTCGGTCGAGGAGAGACTGAAGCTTTCGCTTATGGGTCTTGGCCAAGTAGCCCCAAACGGGCATCGCGTAGGTAACCATCGGCGCCACGTACGTGGAGACGATAAGCTTCCCTAGGCGGCGGGTCATGGCGTTGCTACATAGGATGGGACGGAGTCGATAAAGTCGATGGGCGGTCTTTCGGGCTACTTGTGCAGAGTGTGTCCGCCAGGTGAGACGTCGGTCGAGGTGAACCCCGAGGTACTTGACCTCTCGAGACCAGGGCAGAAGTGTGTCGCCTACGTAGAGTCTGTCGGGGAGCCTTAAGCGTCTGGAGAAGACTACTGCTGTGCTCTTGGCTGCGTTGATGGCAACTCTCCATTTCTCTGCCCACTCAACGTATTCGTCCAATTGCTCCTGGAGCCAGATAACGGCCGTCTCAGCACGACGATCGACAGCATACACTGCCGTGTCGTCGGCGAACATGGCCAACCTGGTGCCAGGCAACTTGGGCACGTCGTTGACGTACACAGAGAAAAGCAGGGGGCCCAAGACGCTTCCCTGAGGGACACCAGCAGTAATAGCCCTTTCCGAGGAAAGGGTGTTATCAACTCTCACGCGAAAGGTTCTGTTCCGAAGAAAGCTAGCAATCAGATGAAGGTAGCAATCCGGAAGCAGAATCTCCGTGAGTTTGTAAAGTAGGCCTGGATGCCAAACACGATCGAAAGCCTTCTCGACATCAAGGAAAACGGCGACGGTCTGCTCTCGCGAGCAACCGGCCTCGGCCACGGTCTCCACGAAACGCATCAATTGATGCGTCGAGGAGTGCCCAGCACGAAAGCCGAATTGCTCGGGGACCAGAATATCGAACCGTTGAAGGTGATCCGTTAGGCGCCGCTGGACTAGTCGTTCGAAGACTTTCGAAGTGGACGACAGCAGGCTGATAGGCCGGAGGTTCTCGGCGAACTTGTGGTCTTTTCCCGGCTTCGGGATCATCGTGACCGTAGCCGAACGCCATTTCTTAGGAAAATAGGCGAATCGGAAGCAGGCATTGAACAAGTCGACCAGGAAGCGAACTCCCCGGTCCGGAAGTCTCTGTAGGGCGGTGTTTGTAACACCGTCCGGTCCAGGGCTCTTCCGGGGCCGAAGCGCTAAAAGCCTGTCCGTTACCTCTTCCACCGAAGTGGGTTCAGGTTCGGATGTGATCGGGCTGCCGAGAGAAGCCTCAACTTCGGCTTCTATCTCCTCGTCGGAGTCTGGGTCCCCGGACGGGTTAGGAGCAAATTGAAGCTCCAGGTACCCGGCCAGGAACTCTGATTTCTCGTCCGGCTTGGCAAGGGGATGTCCACCAGGCCCGTTGATGGCCGGGAGTGGAGGACGGCGCCTCTTCCCGGTCATCGCGGTAGGTATCCTGTAAACGGAGGAGTCCCCCTCCGGTACATCATCTGCCATTTTGGCGACCGTAAATTCCCAGCAGCTTCGTCGGAAGGCCTGCAAGTCACGACGTAACTTGCCGGCCGCCCGATTGAAGCTGGCCTTGTCGTCCGGATCTCTCGTCCGCTGCCACCGTCTCCGAAGTCTGTTCTTCTCTAAAGCGAGAAGACGGACTTCTTCTGGGATCCGGTGATAATCGGGCGTGAGATTAGGCTTCATCCGTGAGCACACGCCGACGGAAGAGACCACGGCTTCATCGAACAAGGCGACCGCCTCGTCGATGTGCTGAGTGGTATCAAGCGGGACCTCCTCGGGAAGCCTGCGACAAAAGGCAGGCCCGAAGCGGTCCCACTCGACCACTCGTCGCGCTGCTCTCCCAATCGTGTGACGGGTAGGTACGTGCACCTCGATGGGACAATGGTCAGAGGACAGTTCCGTTAACACGGACACCTCGATCTGGTTGACAACTCCCTTGACAACTGCAATGTCTAGTATGTCAGGTCGGGCTCCAAGTCGGAGGGGATAGTGCGTCGGTAGTCCAGGTCCGTAGGCTCGTAGGTGGTGGTCGTGTAGGTACCTGCTAAGCGCCCTCCCGGATGGCGTAGCCAATCGACTACCCCAGTCGGGGTGTTTGCAGTTCAGGTCTCCTGCAAGAATTACCTTCCTATGCGCACTGAAAATGGCGGACAGGTCGGCGTCTAGAACTGGTTTGGTCGGCGGTTTGTAAGCCGAAACCAGGAGGACACCTCCGAGAACTCCGGAGAGTTCAACGGCTGTGGCCTCGATATTTTGGCGAGGAGGCAAGACCACGCGGTGATGTGCAATGCAACGTTTCACCGCTATGGCCGTACCACCCCCCGCGTTCCGCCCAGGTCTATCGTCCCTGTAAAACGCATAGTTAGGCAATCTCACGTTGTCATGTGCCCTAAGCCAGGTCTCAGAGAGGAGAAGCACGTCGGGCTTGCGACGGGCTAGGAACTCTCTAAGTTCCTCGAGTTTGGGCAGAAGGCTGTTGGCGTTCCACGCTATAATGGAAAGGTCGCGCTTAATGGAGGTAATTCTGTTAGCGTGGAGCATTACAGAAGACCTATGGCGGCTGCAGCTTCCGCGAGGAGGAGGAACTTTTCAGTCGGGTTCGCCGTGCGAAGACGCTCCCGGATGGATCGATAAAGACGGGCCACTTCTTCGAGGTCATATTCCTCGAGGAAAGACTTTACCTCGGCAAGAGCTGAGGGGGATGTGGACGACGATGAAGCAGATTGGGCAGGGTCGCTGCGGGCGACGGCAGCATAGCTGCGGGCTGAATTCACCCGAGATGAGTTCCTGGGTGGGCGCTCGGTCCTTTCAGCTGCAGGACGGGGCTCTACTCTGGACTGCCGAGCTACCCCAGCGCCGGAGCGCTGCGTTGGTCTGGTTTGTGGTTTCTGGGCAGGGGGAGCGGGAGCAGCGTTTTTCTGATTCTTCTGCTTCTTCTTCTTCCTAGACTTGGGCTTGTAGCGAGCCGCAGGTTGGGGAGATTCAGACCTCTCAGGGACTGGCTCGACTACTTCCGGGGCAGGTTCCTCGTCCATTGGAACGGGCTGATCTAGGGTCGATGCTGGCGTAGCATGCTCTTCCCGAGCAGGTTGGGACGATGCACGTGGCTGAGCACGTGGGCGAGGTCGGGCGGGAGGTTGTGGCACAGATGAGCTGACCTTCTCCGGGAGACGGGGAAAGGCAGCACGATCCGGGACGACTGGAAGCTGCTGGCGGGCAGGAGGGTTGTTCCTGTCCGCAGCCTGCCTCAGATGCTGCTGGAAAACCCAGCATCCTCTGTATTGGCCGAGTGAGGGTCGCCGCAATTAATACAAAAGCGGCGCCCCGCAGCCGGCAATTGACAGGCCTTGGTCGGATGCGGCTTTCCGCATCTGACGCAGACCTCAGCGTTGTGGCAGCTGTCCGAGCCGTGCCCGAACCGTTGGCAACGATGGCACTGCGGGACGTGGCCAGCTTCGCGGCTCCTTTACTCTCCGGTACCAGCGGCGGACACAGCGAGCAAATCAGGGATCAGAAGCCGAGACGTGACCAACAACGTGCTCAGAGCGAGTCAATCAGCGATCCCGGTTAGTGCATAAAACCCAGGCCGGTCATCGCCACGCCATCGGACGCACTTCATCTCCTCTCCTCTCTCGGAAGACATCGAGGCGGAGTCAGCCGGAAGGAACGGCCGAAGAATTGAACCGCTGCCGTTCTTGCGTCTTCGCACTCCCGTTCCGCGCCAACGATGGATTTCGCTGGGCCAGCAGCCGACTCTACAACCGGTGCCGAAAGAAGAGGAGGACTGCAGTACGCCACGATCAGCGGGCGCAGCCGCCGAACATCTCAGCACGGCACGACCAACATCAGCTTTCTCGCCACCAGGTCCTTTTTAGGGCCACCAAAAACACTAGAGTGTACGATTGGCGCCATTTGTCATGCGGCAAGCCTTTTGTCCGGTGACAAATGGCGTCCAACGTGGGGCCACGATCATCTTGCGGATGCAAGATCCAGCCACGCCAGCGAGCTACCAGCCGACACACCAATCAACATGGCGCCCAACAGACACCTCCACAACATCTGGAGAAGAGCAGTAGGCTGGCTACCGGAGAGCATTCAAGACCCGGGGGAGTTGTGACGGCAGCGGTATGCGAACATCTGCTCTCCGGTACCAGCGGCGGACACAGCGAGCAAATCAGGGATCAGAAGCCGAGACGTGACCAACAACGAGCTCGGAGCGAGTCAATCAGCCAGGTCAGAGCTGTTGGGTTGTGCGTCGTGAGACGACCCAATGGGTTCCTAGTACCGAGCCTCCGGTAGGGGCTCCTGCCTAGTGGTCCTGTCCAGACGGAATATTGATTAATTAATTTTTATTGGTCGCTACAACGACATGCTCGTATTAGGTCGACTAGTACAGTATTTGTCGAGGCCGTTTCCAAGAATCACCTGGACGTGTTCGGTACATGCCAAGGCCAGCTATGAGTGGGTTTGTCTGGGTCCTCGCAGCTCGGACGTACAATTTACGTGCAAGTCGCCTTGCGGTGTCATCCAAGGAGCGGCCACCGAGTCCTCTTCTCAGGAGACGAGAAGAAAACCGATAGGGGACTTTGGCCGCTAGCCGAAGCCCTCTATCGAGAACGCTTTGCAACCTTCTTTTATGAACGGATGCGAGGTAACCCCAGACGGGAAGAGCGTAGGTAATGATCGGCAACAGGTACGCGTTGACGATCAACTTACCCAGCTTGCGGGTCATAGCCTTGTTGGCAAGTATCGGAAACAGTTGCGCGAGACGAGCGGACGCTTTCTTTCGCATCGTCTCAGCGTGGGCACGCCAGGTGAGCCGATGATCAAGGTGGACACCGAGGTACTTTACTTCTCTTGACCAGGGCAAGTACGTTCTACCGAGTCTCACTCGGCCTCGTGGTTCTTTCCGGCGCTTTGTGAATAGCACCGCGGAGCTCTTGGTTTCGTTGACGGCAACTTTCCAGCTTTCCGTCCACGTCGAATACGCATCGAGTGCGCGCTGAAGTCGTGGGATAGCAAAGTCTGCGTTCCGATCGGCGGTATAGACCGCCGTGTCGTCGGCAAACAAAGCCATCTGGACTCCAGGCTCTCTGGGTGCGTCGTTGACATACACGGAGAACAGGAGAGGCCCTAGCACGCTACCTTGAGGTACCCCGGCTGTAATACGTCTCTCGGAAGAGACGTGGTCGTCTATTCGCACGCAGAAAGTCCTCTCCGTCAGAAAGCTAGCAATCAAGCGAAGGTAGCAATCTGGGAGCTGGATTTCCCGGAGCTTGAACAAGAGCCCGTCATGCCAGACACTATCAAAGGCCTTTTCCACATCTAGGAAACAGGCGACAGTCTGGTCTTTCCGACACCCGGCGTCCGTGATGTATTCCACCAGTCTCATCAGCTGATGAGTGGTGGAATGCCCCACACGGAAGCCGAACTGTTCGGGGACCAGTACATCGAAATTTCTTAGATGATCTAGTACTCTCCGTTGTACGAGACGTTCGAGGACCTTTGACGTGGCTGACAGTAGACTAATGGGCCGGAGGTTGCCGGGACGGGAAGCGTCCTTTCCCTGCTTCGGGATCACTATGACCGTCGCCTTACGCCATTTCTGGGGAAAACAGGCCAGTCTAAGACACGCGTTGAACAGCGCGACCAAGAAAAGTACTCCTCGCTCCGGGAGTCGAGTAAGAGCGGCGTTCGAGACGCCGTCTGGGCCAGGAGCTTTTCTCGGCACGAGTTCAACGAGCCGATCTGTGACCTCTTCCCTAGTAATGGGTTCGGGCTCCGAAGTGATCGGAAGAGACAGAAAGTCTTCCACTTCGTTCTCGACTTCTTCGTCGAAGTCCCAGTCCATGGGCGGGTTAGGTGCGAACTGTCGCTCAAAACACGCGCCCAAGTACTCGGCCTTCGCCTCCGGGCGAGCCAGGATTTGACCGAAAGGTCCTGCAATGGCGGGGATGCGAGGCCGGCGCCTCTTCCCTACCAACGCCGAAGGTATCCGGTAAGGGCTACTCTCGTCCGATCCGTTCCCTGCTTGGGCCACGGCGAGTTCTCAACAGCGTCTCCGGTAGGCCTGCATTTCACGACGTAAAATGCCGGTCGCCCGGTTGTACGCTGCCTTGTCGGCCGGATCACGGGTCCGCTGCCAGCGTCTCCGGAGGCGATTTCTCTCGCAAGCGAGAGCACTCGCCTCCTCGGGGATCCGCTGCCAGTGGGGCGTGATGCCAGGCTTCATCCTGGAAGACGCGTCGATCGCAGATACGACTGCCTCGTCAAACGCGGCAACTGCCTCGTCGACTTGGCGGACGGTTTCGAGTGGTCCCGCGTCTGGCAATCGGCGACTTAACGCCGGGCCATAGCGGTCCCATTCTACCACCTTCCTGACATCTCTGCGTACGACGTGCTGGGTAGCGACGTGTATCAAGATGGGGAGATGATCGGACGATAGTTCCGTTAGCGCGGACACATGGACCGGGCAGTCAATTCCTTGGATCACCGCTATGTCCAAGACATCGGGAGCCGCGTTGCGTTGTGAGGGGTAGAACGTAGGTTGGGTAGGCCCAATCACTTGAATCCTGCGAGAATCGGCAAACCTGCGTAAACGTTTCCCGTTTGGGGCAGTCAAGCGACTGTTCCAATCGCGATGTTTACAGTTCAGGTCGCCGGCCATGATGACCCTCCTGTGTGCATCGAACGCGACAGCTAGATCGGGGTGAAGGAGCTCTTTTTGCGGCGGTTTATACGCCGCGACCATCTGTACACCGCCTACAGTGTTCAACAACTCCACAGCGGTGCCTTCGAGGTGAGTCATTGTAGGCAAGACGACTCGGTGATGCTCGAGATTGAGCCTCACCGCGACGGCAGTACCGCTACCAGCAGTGCCCGGTCTGTCGTTTCGATAGCACACATAGTTGGCCAGTCGTAACCGACTCGCAGGAGTCAAGTGGGTCTCATTGAGAAGCACTACGTCGGGTTTGAGTCGGGCCAGTAATTCTTGGAGTTCCTGGATCTTGTTGGACAACCCGTTGGCGTTCCAGGAAAGAATCGAGAGATCTCGTTTGAGGACCCGACTCATAGAAGACCTACACAAGTGGCGGCTTCCACCAAGAGCGTGAATCTCTCGGTTATGTCGGCAGTCTCCAAGCGGGAGCGGATGGACCTGAAGGTCTGGGCGACTTTGTTGAGATCGAACTCAGCAAGGAAGTCTTTGACGACCTGGTTGTCGTCAGGTACGGTTTTTGAGGCAGATTGCCCGGAGACTGTGTGCGCATAAGAGCGCAGAGGCTTGTCAATCGGGGGATTGGTGGAAGCCAGGGGTTTCTTAGGGCCAGGTGTAGCGCCTCTAGCGGAGGTGCTAGGAAGAGGGACAGATGCGATTGCGTCGGACTTCGCGCGCTGTGCAGGCTGTCTGGACTGTGCGGCCGGGTTGGCAGGAGCCCGGGATCTAGCGCCACGGGGCTTTCTTTGCCGAGTCAATCAGCGATCCCGGTTAATGCATAAAACCGAGGCCGGCAGAAAATTTTGAGCACAGCTTTCTGACGGAGAGGACTTTCTGCGTGCGAATAGACGACCACGTCTCTTCCGAGAGACGTATTACAGCCGGGGTACCTCAAGGTAGCGTGCTAGGGCCTCTCCTGTTCTCCGTGTATGTCAACGACGCACCCAGAGAGCCTGGAGTCCAGATGGCTCTGTTTGCCGACGACAGGCGGTCTATACCGCCGATCGGAACGCTGACAGAGCTATCCCACGACTTCAGCGCGCACTCGATGCGTATTCGACGTGGACGGAAAGCTGGAAAGTTGCCGTCAACGAAACCAAGAGCTCCGCGGTGCTATTCACAAAGCGCCGGAAAGAACCACGAGGCCGAGTGAGACTCGGTAGAACGTACTTGCCCTGGTCGAGAGAAGTTAAGTACCTCGGTGTCCACCTAGATCGTCGGCTCACCTGGCGTGCCCACGCTGAGACGATGCGAAAGAAAGCGTCCGCTCGTCTCGCGCAACTGTTTCCGATACTCGTTAACAAGGCTATGACCCGCAAGCTGGGTAAGCTGATGGTCAACGCGTATCTGTTGCCGATCATTACTTATGCTATTCCCGTCTGGGGCTACCTCGCAACCGTTCATAAAAAAAGATTGCAAAACGTTCTCGATAGAGGTCTTCGGCTAGCGGCCAAAGTCCCCTATCGGTTTTCTTCTCGTCTTTTGAGAAGAGGACTCGGTGTCCGCTCCTTGGAAGACACCGCAGTGCGACTTGCACGTAAATTTTACGTCCGAGCTGCGAGGACCCAGACAAACCCACTCATAGCTATCCTTGGCGAGTACCGAGCACGTCCAGGTGATTCTTGGAAACGGCCTCGACAAATACTGTACTAGTCGACCTAGTACGAGCACGTCGTTGTAGCGACCATTAAATAAATTAAATAAATAATATTCCGTATATTATCGAGGCGGAGTCAGCCGGAAGGAACGGCCGAAGAATAGAACCGCCTCCGTTCTTGCGTCTTCGCACTCCCGTTCCGCGCCAGCGATGGATTTCGCTGGGCCGGCAGCCGACTCTACAACCGGTGCCGAAAGAAGAGGACTGCAGTACGCCACGATCAGCGGTCGCAGCCGCCGAACATTTCAGCGCGGCACGACCAACATCAGCTTTCTCGCCACCAGGTCCTTTTTAGGGCCACCAAAAACACTAGAGTGTACGATTGGCGCCATTTGTCATGCGGCAAGCCTTTTGTCCGGTGACAATAGATAAAACCAAACGGCCGAATCAGAACTGCAAATTAACTATCTTGCTTCTATAGCACTTTATTAATGAAAAGTGTTTCATTCATGGAAGATGTTGACTACAATTAGCTATAATTAAAATAAAGGGTAATTATCGCTCCAGCCTTAATTTTTTTTAAATGTTGTATTCAATTCATGATTCCCCTTAAAATAAATACATATTGAGAAGAAACACTCTATGATTTTTCCATGAAATAATCTTAATGAATTTTCTTTATTACTGACACTTTTTTGGACTGATTGACATTTGTCGTAAAACCAGTAAAGCGGTATTTTTATTAAATAAATGTCGACACAAAAGTATTTTCAGAATAATTATGTTAAACATATTTATTTTTTCTGAGTTCCATTACCATTGTACTGTATAATTACAGTGGAGGTTAGTGAGGATTGGTCAAAAATAACACAAATTTTAATTTATTTAAGTCGACGTTTCGACAATGTTTATTGTCATCTTCAGGACCTGTGTATGAAATACAAAAGAAATGTCAAACACAACAAAACAATTAAATATTTGGGTGAACGTGTTCGTGTATGTGAGTGTGTGTGCGTGCGTATGTATGTATCATTGTATATGTGAAGATATATTACCTATAACTAAAACCAGATTATGGGGTACTATGTAATTATTAAAAGTAATAATTAGTTGAACATAGTTGAACATCCCCTAATCTTGTTTTAGTTATAGGTAATATATTTTACTATGCTATATGTCGACTGCTTATGTATAAACAATTTGTGTACCAATCTAATATCCAATTGTTGATTACTGTTTGTTTAATTCATTAAAATATCATTACGTATAGTAATTTAAATTGTAATACTGTATAAATTAAATTCTGTCATACTATAATGTTCTCGTTTTCTTAAAGATAATATTGGAAGATGTAAACAAACTATCTTAAGTCTTCACATATGCGTACATTGATACATACATACGCACGCACACACACTCACATACACGAACACGTTCACCCAAATATTTAATTGTTTTGTTGTGTTTGACATTTCTTTTGTATTTCATACACAGGTCCTGAAGATGACAATAAACATTGTCGAAACGTCGACACAAATAAATTAAAATTTGTGTTATTTTTGACCGATCCTCACTAACCTCCACTGAAAAATTCATTCATTGACGGTCACTACGAATTCAAGGATGTATAATAACAATTTAATTTCATTATAAAATCTAGAATTTGTTTTCTTATAGAAAAACTCTAAGGCTGATAAGTAAATGTGATGTGTAGTTTATTTGTACCTTGTAAAACAGTAAAGCTTTGCTGAAGAGAGACACATAGATTCAGACAAATCACACATGTATATGTTAGTGTTGTGAGAGTACGTGGCTAGAAATAGACTGGAGCAAACCAAACGTCAGACACAGATATATAGTTAGACGTAATGACAATGACGGTGTCGTGGTCAGCACTTCCGGAATACTGGTTACGACTTGTCTGCGCGTCATCCTTCTGCTTCCGCTGTACATTACTATTCTGCGATGTGTCTAGCGACGAGTTCCGTTCCGTTCCCAGCTAATGGTAACTGAGTCCCTTTTATGCTCACCGCTACAAACTGAGATCAGATGATAAGGCAACCACGTACTGCATTATACGGCGAAAAACTACCATTTTTTGTTTGAAATAAATGTACGATGCGGCGTTTATATGCATTAATTTCGTCATAAAAATACAACATAATTATAGTTTTCCAATTGAATCAGGCTGTTATATGAAGATCAGCAAATTGAATTAACTAATTCAAACCATTTGTTTTTACTTAAATAATTGTACGAACAATGGTTCTAATGGTTCTTAACCCTTATTTTTGACGATAAGAAGCTTATTTATTTTATAATATAACAATTACAGGGAAAATATTTTGTTACCTTAAGGGTGTTGGAGCTACCTCTGTTTGTTGATGGAGTCTGTTTTTGTTGGCTGTTGTTTTTTACCTCTATTGGGTAACCGAAATCGGTTTGCAATGATCGGAAGGCAGGCACGATTCTTTGACTATAGTAAAGTTTCTATGAAACCTATTGGTTATAATAAATACGCAATATCAAAATGTTAAAAGTATATATTTTTATGAACAAAGCAATCACTACAATACATTGTTGTATTGTATAAAGTAGAATTTTGTTAATCTTTCAATACAAACGTTATGCCCCCTTGGCACATGGGTTTGCTGCAGCTTAAGTCATACGACTAGTACTGAGGAAATGAGGAAACAAGAAAATACAACAAGAAAATGAGGAATGTAGGTATTAATGTATGTATGCATTATGTATGTAATATATTATCCTTATGTATTAATACCGTATAGTCAGGTAAATGGTACGTTTTTTTAAACTTTTATTATTCAATTGTTTGAAAATGTATAGTAAAATTTTAACTTAATTTTATTTTTTTTAATTTTTATTGAACTTTAAACGTCTCTCATATACAGCCTACAACAAGTTAATAACGTTTCATTTTCTTAACATAACAAATGAAGAAAGATGGGTAAAATTAACTGTATAAAGGCTAGATAGTTGGTTCCCTCTTCGTCAAGCCGTAAAGCATGTAATTTAAAATAGGTAATTATACTGTACATGTTTTCTACCAATTATACGTAGTGTGATAAGATAGAAAGCAAATCGATAAGCGTGCGGGCTTCATTGTTTCAGATAACTAATTCTTTAGAACTGTTCGTTCAAGAAGTCACCTAAGAAAATACCTTAGAAATTTACATTTCAAAAAAGGCGGGAGTTAGATGCAAGGGAATAGTTCACTGACCACAGATTGCATGTTGTGTAGCAATACTGAAATGCTGAGTGCGGTTTGTCTATTTTCAAAACGTCGAATCGTGATCAATTGCTAGAGACACGCGAATGACGTAACTTTTCATTTACTGTAGGTCTGCAGAGAAAGAGTTAATACAAAGCGTACTAATCCAATAATACTTACTGTACATTACAAAAATGAAACATTCGATTTAGTAAGTGGTATCCTGTTAAAGACATAAAGTATAAGTTGGTGACGAAAGATTAAAGAATTTCTCTGGAAGCTATTCAGAGACTAAGAAACGAGACTCCATACAGGTCCTCTCTATTTTCCAGTTTTTAGTTATCTAGGAAATACGGTTATACTTAGTATATTTTGATTGTCAGGATGTTTTTATTTCAGGACCCTTCCAATCGATTAACATGATTAAACTAAAGGAATCGAAGATGATTAAGAGTAACTTGTTAAAAAGCATATAGCATATCAGAATGTATTTCAGTGAAGGCATATACAAAATTTTGAAATAAAATAGTACTGATTTTAAATTGGGCAAGGTTGATATCAGAATAGGAATAGTCTTTCTAATAGCAACAAGAGGAGACAATAAAATGTAGGTTTGGATCACTAGAGAAATGTGTATACCGGTGGCATACATAGTGTTAACTTTAAGTTTTGAAAATATATTCCATAAAAATTGTTTATTTTTTTAATGTAAAATAATGTTTTGACTGAGTAAAGTTAAGATTTATAGAACTCTGAACATTTTAGTAAGCAATATATGGTTTAGAACCAAGGATTATTACAGTAGCAGATATTTCTATTTCAAAAGTTTGAATGAGCAAACAATAAGGAACGTTTACAGCCCTGTAAAAAGGAGAAATAAATAATACGAAACAGTCGAAATTGAGACTGTGATTAGTTTGGATAAAAAAATAAAAAAAGAAAATCTTGGATGGAAAAGTTGGAGTAATGGGGCGAATAAAAGACTGATAAGACTGCGGTTCCATACAGTTGAGACTGATTTGAGAAGACTGGCTGCAAGAAAAGGACGAAGGAGTAAACTGCTGAGGAATGCATTAAGAACCGCGTAGATCTACGCAGGACTGTAGCGCTTTGGAAGACGACGAAGTTTCTAAACTGATATTAATATGCTAACTGTACGCTTTAACTATAACTTTTGAGTACTCGTCAATTACGATCGTCTTTCAAGCAACTTATGAGATGATTAACAGTATTTCGATGCAGGAAAAACAATTTAACAGAATGTATAGAATTAATTATGCTTTTATCCCCAGAGTCTTAACACGGGGGATGTAACCATATAACCTAAGCTGATTGAAAGTAACCATAATCCAAACATGAATCTTCTCTATAGTTTTTAATTTTTAGCTTGAGACATTTAAGTCTTAAAACCTAAATTGACGTGAATTGTTTTTGAGTATTTCTTTAAATGTAAAATAGTGTTCCGACTGTTAAATTGAATTTTATGTAACCTGAAAAGGCCAGTAAGCAATGTATGAACTAGAACTCAGATCCTTGTAGCAGACATTTACACTTGATGTAACCTGAACAGGCCAGTAAGCAATGTATGAACTAGAACTCAGATCCTTGTAGCAGACATTTACACTTGATGTAACCTGAACAGGCCAGTAAGCAATGTATGAACTAGAACTCAGATCCTTGTAGCAGACATTTACACTTGATGTAACCTGAACAGGCCAGTAAGCAATGTATGAACTAGAACTCAGATCCTTGTAGCAGACATTTACACTTGATGTAACCTGAACAGGCCAGTAAGCAATGTATGAACTAGAACTCAGATCTTCGTAGCAGACATTTACACTTGATGTAACCTGAACAGGCCAGTAAGCAATGTATGAACTCAGATCCTTGTAGCAGACATTTACACTTTTTCAAATGCGGATGTGAAAATAATAAGGAACTTTACAGCCCGTACATAATGTATGCGCAAACATTCATAGATATAATAAACATTGTTAGATTTTAAAATATTGTTACGTATTTGCTGATCTTTATGATGGTGTAACTATATAGACAAAAGAAGAGAGTGTAAATAATAATGAACCTTAGTCCCTTTTGTCCCAATTACGTTAACAGTTTTTCTAAAATCTAACAATACAACATGTGCTACTTATAATTTGCTAAAAAATTAAATAAATCAAAAAGATGACTAAGTCATATGTAGTGACAATCAGTTAATTTAAGTTAGTTGCACTTCCGTTACATATCTCTACGCTGCAGCATAGCAAACGTTTATGTATCACGATTGAGCCAAACGATTGCTGTCCTGTACTGTATTCTTGAATCAAGTTTATTTGCACGTTGGTAGAACGTTTTTTGGACAACCGTGGTCACGTTGCTACGTATTCGTAGTTATCTTTCCGTCCTCAATTACGCCACAGAAATGGGCAAAAGCTGCTCTATAAACGTCTTCTTATTCCTTTAGGTTGTACTGCCTTCTTACATTTTTTAGTCGGAGTGTCAGTATTTTATAGGATGATGGTGCATAGAAATAATATAAATGAAATTTTGTTATGAATTAAATTGAATTTAAAAATTAAATGACCTAAAAATTAATATAACCTTTGATGTAATGGTCAATAAAGTTAAACAGTTTCTTAAAGTTGTTTAACTTAAAAAACTATAAATTCTAATTTGTCATTTACAGATCATTAAACAAAAATTAAAAGTATTGTATATTGTAAAAGTAGTGTATATTTACCGATCTATCTGTAGTTTTGTTATTATTGTTTTAGAGTTTGTCACTTCGGAGTTTCACACTCAGATAATCGGTGATACAAAATAGATGAAAATTTATCTATTTTTAAAATAACAGTTACATTAAAATACAACTGTTACATTGTTCCTAAATTCTTTATATCCAAGTTTTACCCAAGGTTCTCAAAAGAATACACAATATACGTTGAAAGACCATCCTCACACTAAGTAGAAAATCTACTCAAAGTTGTTTTTAGTCTTACAATGTGATTCTGGTTGTTAAGTAGCGGACAGTCTTCGTATGTACATGCTGATAGAAACAAGCTTCTTGTTTACCAGAAAACCTTTATATTTGTTAAATACATCTGAGCGTACATCAGATATAGGTCATCATCATGTATTCTGTACAAAGAACAGAATTTTGTTAATTGGAATGTTTGAATCTTCTAATGTTATAAAGGGCATACTGTTAGTGACTGATTACAAATAATCTGGTTCTTCTTTGTTTAGAAAACTAAACAGAAATAATAGGAACGCAGTTCACAATACGTAAAATTGTTCATAGAAACGCTATATTAGTTAAGATATGGTAGGGCATAATAATGTTTTGTACAACTGTTCATTAGCTAAAGTACGAGATTCTCCAATAATCACGTGATGTCATCGTAACACAAAGCCAATGATCAGAAGTCGATCGTAACCTATTTGCCAAAATAATATACAGTTCATATGTGTGTAAAACTAACATCAAACTGTAGGTCTGTAAATAAAAATAAAATATTATATATATACGTTTCTTACAGTATCAGGATTATTTCACTTATGACCATTATCTTCTCTTTTACTTCCATGTTCCATAAGGAAATGGAAGTATGGTGATGGCGAAAAAATCGTATTCGAGATAAGGGCTGATTCTGATTGTACTACCCTCAAAACACGAAAAAAGTCATTTTTCGAAAAGTGTCTGTCTGTGTGTCTGTCTATGTGTTTGTCTGTGTGTAGAATTGTTTCTATGGAGAATGATAACTGCCGCAAATTCAAAAAGAATCAAATAAGTTTTTGCATACCTCCCTGAATTGTAGAGGACTCAAGATCTATTGATTTTGGTGAAGATCAAGTGAAACGGGTAGTTTATCTTCAACGTTTTATGTTTTAACAAGAGTATTTTTTTTATGACGAACTATAACTGCCGTAAATTCAAACAGAATCAAATAATTTTTTGCAAATGTGCCTGAGTTGTAGAGGACTCAAGGCTGATTGATTTTGGTGAAGATCGGTTAAGGGGAAAGGGTAGTTTACCTTCAACGTTTTATGTTTTAACAAGAGTAAAGTACTGAAAAGAAGGTCATAATAATCCACTGTAGAAATGTAGATGAAAAATCTATAAATGAAAAGGCTAGTTGAAAGGGGTGGTGGTAATTTTCTATAAATGAAAATGATAGTTGAAGGGGGAGGGTATAATTTTTATTTGTATGTCATGTGTACTACGTTATCGGCAACAAAGAAGTAGTTTGTTGTTAAAATTCCTTCCCGGGGTGTTTGGCCGTGTCCAATGTTTTCTGCAAAACCAACGTTTTGGCAGTGTCATCGACTGCCATTATCAGTGAAAATCGGCTGCGCTAACTTGATGTGGTAGGCTATACGTTAGTGACCACAGTACTGAGGTTAAGGTTGAAGAAAGTAATAGTTTCTATGGAAATATTTCACTTCGAAAATGATTTTAAATATACGTCTTAGAACATGGAAGTCATGTATGGTTCTCCATACCGACATTTTTTGGATGTTACACCGCTGTTCTTTGATTAGATCCGGAACCAAAACCAATGACATGCTCCGACACGTGAAAACTAAGAAAATATACGTGATGCTTCGTCGAAAATTAAAAAAAAAATGTTAGTTTTAATTAATTGCAGTTTACGCAATAAAAGATTACTGAATAACCAAAATTGTGGCCTCTTTTTTGTTTAAATCTTACTTTAGCCTACGCCTGTTTCAAACTATACACTGGCTATCGTTTTTTTATAAATCCGCCACACGAATTAAATCGTCACGTTTTCCCAAGACATAAACCTGTACTACATAAAAAGACTCACAGATATTGTGATTCAAGTTGTTTTTATATGCGACCACTAAAACACGGTTACTTTGTATATTAACATAGAAATGTATGTAAGAAGGGCAAGCAGAATTATACGATGCACACTGCATTTTATGGGATTGTATGATAGGGTAATAAAACTGTGGATAACTCGTTCGCTAACAGCAGCTGCCTGTTCCAGAATAAACATATTTCAGACGTTCTCTTTAAAGATGCTGTATACGCTTGATAACATTCTAGTTTATACGGAGAAAGTAATAATCCCTTGGCCTTTACATTTAAATTAATAATTACTTATTTTTAACGAGTGTTCTGAAGTGTAAGAAGATATTCCTGAAGTTAGTTTACTACAATCATTGGCGTAGGCATAAAATAATTATTTGATTCAAAGTTATGAATTTTATCTCATTTATTTCAATTAATGAGTGATTATTATTAATAATTATTAAAAATTAGATAGAATGGAAAGCCTCTGAACGACTTAAGTGTAAAGGAATAGCCTAACAGTTTTCACACCTTTAGAGAAAATATTTTTTATATCAATTAACTAAACATATATTTTTCTAAAATGCATAAAAAATACATTCATAATGACGTCTTTCATAAATGTCTAGCGTTACGATGTATGTCTGGCACACATCCGGACGTCAAGTATCAACAACACAACTCTCAGGACATAGTGGTGGGAGAAGCTGTATTATTATCTTTGTACAAATGAAACACTGCCATCATGTGTGTGTGTGTGTGTGCGCGCGCGCACGCGCACGTGTGTTGTTTTCATTCCACTTGCTTCAATTCAGTAATAGATCTAAAGCTGTCAAGTACCAGCACATGTTGCTCTATTGGAGTAATTGCATGCTGTTCCAACTATGTGTAACAACATAAAAGTTACATGCATAATCCGACAACGTACATAATATACTGTCTTCTATACTTCATTAATTCAGAAGTCAGATGACACAATTGGGACAATATGGAAATACCTTGCGTATTTTTGTTGTTACGTATTTGTGTCTACATTAAACAAATGAAATTATCAGAATGGATTATATTTAATCTTAATTTAATTTACAATCTGCTAAATTAATTGATTTTTAAGATAGAATTGTTTATTTAAGCGTTAAGTATAACGCGAGCCTCGAGTGTGTACGAGAGCGCTGCAAATGCTTAGTACGTATTTACTTATGACTTCTAGTCCTTCATATGACTAGTACGTTACTTATGACTTATAGTGCTACATATTGCGTTACTTATGACTTCTAGTGCTTCATATTACGTTACTTATGACTTGTAGTACTACATATTACGTTACTTATGACTTGTAGTGCTTCATATTAACGTTACTTATGACTTGTAGTGCTTCATATTACGTTACTTATGACTTGTAGTGCTTCATATTACGTTACTTATAAATTGTAGTGCTTCATATTACGTTACTTATGACTTGTAGTGCTACATATTACGTTACTTATGACTTGTAGTGCTTCATATTACGTTACTTTCTTCTTCAACTTCTTCTTCTTCTTCTCTAACTCCCTTGTTAGGACTCTGTCCTGTTCTATAACAACAGTCCTACATGCTGTCATTCCACCTCTTCCTTGGCCGACCAATGCTCCTCTTGGTGTTCTCTTGTCTTTGTTATTTTGTACAATGATTACTACATGTTTTAATTAACGATGTTCCGCATTTTTGTTTTTTATAACGTGACCTTTAATGTCAACAGTTGTATGCTGTAGTCTCTCCACTTGATTATTCCTTGTTACTACCCTATAGTTCTAAATTTGGGTGGATGCTTTGTCACTCTTCAAAACATTTTCACAGTAAAGGATCTTGTCGTAAATACGGTTTAAAACAGCCGGTAAAGGTGTGAAGATCGCCTTTGTGACAGACGCGATCAAACACCTTGTCTACGCGGCGTCTGTTCTTATCGACATTATCAAACGTTGGTTTGCTCTGATCAAATAATGATAGGAGGTATGTACCACAAAGCCTGAACTGTTCGAGAATTGTAACGTCTAATTATGTCAATAATAAAAAGCATTTTATCGTCTATCTACTGGCAACTTTCTTCTTGTTGCTTTATCTTCTTCTGAGACAGGCTCAGTTTGATTTCTATGTATTCGTAGGCACGTTTGTTAGTTTTCAAACCATGACAAAATTAAAACTACATAATCAAGGACAGAAATTATAATTAACACCATGACACAATTTTATCATTATGTTAGAAGTTAATTATAAAATACTACCTCTAAAATAATATGAATGTGTTTAGATGTGAGCGTGTGTATGTGTAGGTGAGTGAGTGAGTGAGTGTGTGTGTGAGAGAGAAAAAGTGAGATCCCACACTTTTACTGATTCGTATCTAAGTAATTACCACTTGAAACAGAAGGATATTAGATAAGTAATAAAATAAAACTATATTAAAGTCGTTCCAAAACTATTCGCACTGGTGTAAATGAGACTTTCACTGTACTAATAAAAGAACTGTTTACACATGAGAATTTTAAACAGAAATTCTAAATGTGATGCTGGAAAAATGAGAAATAAAAACCGCAGCGATACTTTAAAAAGTCTCTTGGATATTAACATAAATAGAACTAGAACACTTTAAATTAAACGTGTGATGTTATGTTTTGAGCTTTGTAAATAGCTCTGGTTCTAAATTAGTTTTGCTGTTAATCGTGTCTTACAGTCATAGTACAACTGTAACTCAACAGAACAAATTTGTTTTATTTGTAAGTGCAAATCTTTTGAATATTAATGTTACTTGTTATTTAAGTGCTGTAAAGACATTGCGTAACAAATATTTCAGTCTTGTTTTTTTTTTTGTTGTCAGAGTATTTTTTAGTTAACTATCCTAAAAACTTTTTATAAATAGTGAGAAGTAAAGTAAGAATACAAACTCCGTTGTATGATTATAATTAAAAATATCGGTATGGAGAACCATACATGACTTCCATATTCTAAGATTTATATTTAAAATCATTTTCGAAATGAAATATTACCATAGAAACTACTTCTTTCTACTTACTGCTTCAGCCTTAACCACAGTACTGTGGTCACTAACGTATACCACCTCACGTTATCGCACTCGATTTTCACTGATGATGGAAGTCGATGGCATTGCCGAAACGTCTGGTTTTATAGAAAACATTGGACTACGGCCAAATATCCCGGGAAGGAATTTTAACAAAAACTACTGCTTTGTTGCCGATAACGTTGTACACATATACATCAGTGGCGAAGTTACATGGAGGCAATTGAGGCAATGCCTACCCTAAAAAATTCTGTTGAATAAAAATTATAAATACGTATGAACTACATAACGTAAAGATTATATATGTTACTGCGACTGTCAAATTTATTAAACCGAAACGTGCTTTATTGAGCGACCGCTAGATGGTGACAGGTGAGATTCGGCATAGCTGAACCTGAACTTGCCTCAGCGTTTTTTGTATACATCGTATGTAAGCAATGTAGTGGTGTGATAGGGAAGTGAAGGGAGGGGGGATTGTCCCGCGCTGTACACATAGAGCGTTGAGGCGTGCCTCACTTCTGTGGTCCAAACAGTTAAGTTAAAGCGCCTGTGTTGTTTGTAAGTGTGTTTATTTTATGCGGTT
This sequence comes from Magicicada septendecula, assembly GCA_034769895.1. Lineage (NCBI taxonomy): Eukaryota > Metazoa > Arthropoda > Insecta > Hemiptera > Cicadidae > Magicicada > Magicicada septendecula. The sequence goes on from CM068368.1 coordinate 132,105,504, forward strand.
ATTAAAAGTTTCACTGTTATTCTGCTGAACTAACAGATGAGCAAGATTGTTATTTGAATTATTTGTAACATTAAACATATATATATATAGAAACTAATCAAGTTTAAAAATTTGAAGTTCAATCAGTTGTATTATTGTGTATGAATAATACAAGGATTGTTCAATAGAATCACGTATAGAGCTGTAAAGCATTTTTTATTCAACGATTTTAAAAGAAGTCTCCAATAACATTAAGACATGAATTCCACTGTTGCGCTAACCTGTAGATTCCCTGCTAGTAAAATTCTTACGGCTGTTTGTGGAACCATTCGGTTACAGCAAACTCTACCTCAGCGTCCGATTTGAACCACCGTCCTTTTAGTGATTCCTTCAAAAAAATTTAAGATAAGATTTTTGCCTACCCATTCATTAACTACTAGCTTCGCCACTGATATATATAAAAAATATGCATAAAATTAATGGCTTGTATAAGTTAATGATTGATCTCCATTAAGTAGTGCTCAAGTTTCCAAAGTTTTAATATTATGATGTCCGTAATTAAAACATCAGAGCAGGTATAGTGTGTATGAGGGTACACCATGGACAAAAATTTTCAACATTTCCTATTGAGCGTTGCTTAGAGTAAAGCTGCGAATCTACAGTGTACGTTTCACAGAACAAACACGCGAAAAAGAAGGAGCGCTCCGAAGTCACTCAGCACCTTGCAGAGGGTTCATTCCCTAAAGACGGAAAGTCTGTCTATGAATCGTTCCTCTGTAAACACGTGCAGTTACACTGCCCAGCGATCCACAGGAAGCAAATCGCTATACACGCTGGACACTTTTTCGGCTTGCACGCGTTATGTTGGTATGGGTTTCGGCACTTACCATTTAAAAAGCGTGCAAATGTAAGAAAATAAACATGAGTGAGGCCAGAAATAACGCGAAGTGTTAGTGTGTGTGTGTGTGTGTGTGTGTGTGTGTGTGTGTGTGTCTTCCCTGCCTTTTTATTGCGGTAGTCATAATAATAAAATGGAAACGTAAACATTACATAACTGAGATATGCTTGCCTGACACGAATAATATAGATGTTTGTAACAAAATTTTCTGTTTGTACATTTTGAGTATAAATTAATCCATTATACTATTAACTCATACATGATTTACATTAAAATAAAAAATTATAATTTTATTGCCTGGCAACAAAATTATTTTATTTTTAACAATTACCATTGTTTCAAAAAGTTAAAATTAAATTTTCAAGTACTTTACTGTTTTTAAAACGTAAAAGGTTGCAGGTAAACTACCCCTTCCCCTTAACCGATCTTCACCAAAATCGAAAGTCCTTGCGACCTCTACAATTTAGGGATGTATGCAAAAAATTATTTGATTCTGTTTGAATTTGCGACTGTTATCGTTTGCCATAGAAAATTACCCTTGATAAAAAAACGTTGCAGGTAAACTACCCCTTCCCCTTAACCGATCTTTACCAACAACAACAGGTCTTGAGTACTCTACAAATCAGGGCTGTATACAAAAAATTATTTGATTCTGTTGGAATTTGCGGCTGTTATCGTTTTCCATAGAAAATACCCTTGTTAAAAAAAACGTTGCCGGTAAACTACCCCTTTCCCTTAACCGATCTTCACCAAAAACAATAGGTCTTGAGAACGCTACAATTCAGGGTTTTATGCGAAACATTATTTGATTCTGTTTGAATTTGCGGCTGTTATCGTTTGCCAAAAAAAAAAATTTCCCTTGATAAAGAAACCGTTGCAGGTAAACTACCTCTTTCCCTCAACCGATCTTCACCAAAAACAATAGGTCGTGAGTACTCTACAAATCAGGGCTGTATGCAAAAAATTATTTGATTCTGTTTGAATTTGCAACTGTTATCGTTTGCCATAGAAAAAATTCTAAGACAGACAGACACACACACAGACACTTTTCGGAAGACGACTTTTTTCATGTTTTGAGTGTAGTACAATCAGAATCTGCAATAATCTCGAACACGATTTTTTTTGCCATCACCATACTTCCATTTCCTTAAGGAATATGGAAGTAAAATGTAAGAACTAAATTACTCATTATATAACACACGTTCTCAGAAATTTATATCTGTTTCCGTTTTTCCTACTCTTATTTAAATATATTTGGTTATAATATTAAACAAGTGAATAGAAATTGTAATCAGCGAAAAACAGTAAGATCACGCGTAATTTTGTTAACACAGTTGGTAACAACAATAAATGATACAGATAATAAATAAAATGTCAAGAAAAATGTAATGAACTAGTTTACTTTTTACAGCTCCGAGTTCAAGTGTCAGGTTCTGTAAAACTTAAATGGATCAGTGCATGAACGCCGCTGTGAACAAGACAATCAGAATCAGAAAACATGAACTAGAAACCATAAGGATAGAAATGTATTACCCTTTACTTAATGACGAGTTTATCATTGGTAGGTTTTTAAGATTTATGTAAGCTTTAAATTACGTGTGGGCAGACAATTTTAATCCCTTAAAACTATTTGTTCAGTTTTAATTAGAAGGCACGTTTTATTTCCTATCATATTTATCAAGGTTTATAAAAAAACAAGCAACAAGTAGGCTAGTTTTACTCTCTTACATGAATGCTCACCCTTTTATGAAGTCTCGGCAGTTAAACGATGAATTACAATAGTGGTAATTTTAATTTACACAGTTAAAAGACTTTAATTAATCTCTTGCCATGATCTTTGACATTGCTTTGATCTCCACCGACCAACGTTTTTGTCCTCTTAAGAAATGCTTAAAATAATATACTACTGACGTCATCAAAAAAGTGACAGATTATTCTGGCATCTCAGCGGGGTATAAATATAAGCATCCATGGACGGCCGCTTCAGTTCAGTTTTATGTCGGGCGATTTACTGAGTGCGTCAGAAGTGGTTATTAATGAAAAGTGATTGTGCGGGACTACACTAGTTGACATTATTATTGCGTGCGGACAAATTTAATTTGAATCGCTGTACTAGCATAATCTTGTTGAATAACTTGTTTATTACAAACTGTTATTTGTGATTAATTAAAGCTGGTGATTAATGACTTTATTGGTGTTTGTAATTTTGTTTTCCACTGTACCGTACGACGATCAGCGAGACAGCTGTGACGAACAGCATTCTGTACCTGAACGATTACTACGTCTGTAGCTGGCCAATTCGATCCTGTCAATGCGTACATATTGTCAGGAAGTGGATCTGTTCTTCTGCATCCTGCTCTTCACCGACCTTAAGCAGAGTCGTGTCCGTTGACAACCCTATGTGATACCTGTGTAACTCTGCTCTATAAATGTCTGTCCACGTTACGTCACAGATACTACTAGTTTTATATTAAACCTTGATTCAACAACCTACGTCTAAAACTATCGTCACACAGTAATCAACTTAACACATTAAAAAAGAGTGCTGAGATACCCCATAATAATTAAGTTGACTGACTTGTTCGTTTAATGAGTTATACTGTCAAAAATGAAAAGAAAACATGTCAAAAAATAATAGGTTACTCTGAACTATGGAAAAGTGTTCAATTTATAAAACAAACAAAATAATTTTATCAAGAAGACAGAAAAGGAAACAAAGCCAAATGTTGACAGGTCTATCAAAAAGGAATTAATGAAAATTAAATTATAATTGAGTCCAATGACATTCAGGCTTCTGTTTCATAACCTTTCGCAAGCGAGAAATTGTAACTTTAATAATAGATGGCTTATGAGACGATAATTTAATTATAATGAATATTCAGATAATAATGATAATTGAAAATATATGTTAAATGTAAGACAGGTACGGTACATTCTCTAAATATTCACTGTCAAGGTCATTAAAAAATTATGATATTTATTCTTTTAGAGCTGGAGATGGCATTATTAAGGAAGATACTCTTTATTGCTTGACAACAATTAGCGACAAGTCTCCAAAGTTATTACACACTGAAAAAGAGTCTGAATTAAAAACTAAAAAAAATAATTAGTTTTTGAAAAAATGTGACGTATCATTACTTCTCACACAAAACAAAGAAGACTTTGAGCATTATAATTAGACTCGAAGTAATAAAATGAAAATAATTTTTGCTAAAAATTTTAGATGGGAAAATAATTGATCAAAGGAAGTTTATAAATTCTCACAATTCAAAACGTAGAAAGTATGAATATAACGTACTTTTAATGGGCCTATTAAGAAAAAATAAGAGAGAGATTATGGAAAATGTTTTAAATTACCGCCAGATTTTATAATATATGAGATTTAAAATATGGAGGTGCATAAAGAATTGTAAAAATTTAATTTTTTTATAAGATGACCGCGGGAAATTTTAAAACTAGTTCAAAGAAATGATATAAATATTATAACGTTTATTTTTTGATTATTTTATTTTATTATTTTATTTCGGTATTGATTATTGTGAATGTATATTATTTATTATGGTACTCTTGAATTAATCTGGGTTGGTCTTAATTTTCGGAGTGTCAACGTTGAAATAATTTGGTTTTATGATTTGACCTGAATAAAGAAAATTAAGAATTTGGAAGTTTTTTAATGAAATTTTAAATTTGACTAATAATAAATAAAACAAACCACTCTCTTCAAAATATAAAAATTGAAATATGTTATTTTCTTAGTAGTTACTTTAGTTTGTAACTATAACATTACTTACAAATACAATTGGCTATACTAGTTGAATTATGTGAAAGTTGGCAAGACTCGTCCCAAGGATTAAAAAAAATATATTAGGCTACTTTTATTTTAATTTGATTAAGATTAGTGGATTCTTTTGACTAAAAATATTAATGTTACGAAAATACCAAAAGAATGTACAAAACAATTACAATATTTTTTGTAAATTTCTGATTGGCTGGATTAGACTGGCATTGTTAATTGACCAGCATGGCTTCTTGGTAAAAAATGAGTTGACTTTTTCTTTCACAAACCCTGAACTTATGCAAAATTTAATTTAAAATACATTGGTGGATCTAAAATCTCTGTTTGATGCTGACAATTTGGATATCTTACAAGCCATAGTTTTGTTGCAATATTAACTTACTAAAATATACTGCCCAAATCCACATACTAAATTTTTATCTGAATTTACAAACATTTAACATAAAAAAAATAAAATATAATGTGAGTTGCTTGCCGATTTCACTCCTAATCCTATTTTACAAATGGTGAAAATTAACTTATTTAAGTTACTAAAGAAAATACACGTTACAACATTTTTTTTAGTTATCAACATAAATCTCATTAATTGTAACATTATGAAAACTGAAAAGCATAAACAATAATATAGAATTAACATTTAACAGTTAATGTACTGGGTTACTGTTAAAATAGTTAAACAAACTTACATAGTGAAAAATCAGTACCTATTACAATTTTTCAACAAATTACAATCATTATGTTTTTATAGAGACAAACATTATATAGTATACATTATATAGGAGAGTGTACATTACAAAATGCTTTAATGCTGAGGGCAATTAATGGTGTCTAAAACATATTCAAAACTTGTGTGTACTGGTTCACATCTCAATACAAAACAAAAACAAACATCATCTACATCATAATTCATTACAATATTATTTACTGGTTACTGTTCACACAATAGTTAAATAATCTAACAAAATTTCTTACTAATTTAAACAATTATATGAATGGTTCAGAACAAAAGTAAAAATTCTATGTTTCATAGCAATAATTAACCATGTCCCTTGTAAATCTTACTTTTATGTCAGTTCTGTCACTTATTGTATCTAGTTTAGAGTTTATTGATTCTCTTTAGACTAATATACAGCACTTTATTTATCCTTAGTGTCACTTCTCACTTACTATATATCACTTTTACTCACAGAATTCTTTTTTAACTTTAGAGTGTCACTTTCACTTTCTTTTGTTTTCTTAGTCCTTCATTAGTTATTTGGGCAGATTACTTATTATTACACATCTCTGATATGTGGTTAATATAAACATAATGAATACTTTAATACAAAACCTGTAACTATATTATCATTAATGAACCTAACTTATTTTTGACATTGTACCTAACCTACTTGGTCTAGGCTCTGTTTATTTTGTACTTTATTATTGATTTGGTACTTCCTTATAGTCATGGTGCAAAAATGTTATAGGTTACTAATTAAGCTTTATCATTGAATTTTATTATATTCAGTCTATTTGAGATGGTTTGTTAATAGCTAGGTTTAATAGAAAGGGTTTTTTTGGTATCATTGGTGTGAAAACATAGTTTGTTTATGGAAGGTGCAAGCTGTCACGTTATAATATTTTATGCCATTACAAAAGGTAATAAAGTGTAACGTATCTTTTCCCATCCCGATGTATTTTCGTATTACAAATTTAACAGTTTGGTTGTCGTCTTTACGATGTTTCGACGTAATTCTGTAACACAAATGGAGTATTATTTCAGAGGTATTTTACTCTTGAAGAACATCAAGGTGAATGCATTGGAACGTAGAGTAGAGAATAACAGCCGACATAGTTAAATCATAGAACCCAAATATACATAAATTCATACAAATATGGGGAACTCTGGTATACTCGTGATAGAGGTAATATCGTGATACCTTTTGTGAAGCTTGTCACGGGTTAACCAATGCTTCAACAAATGCCTAATTTCTCCAGTTGAGCGCAGGGCATTCTAATGTTCAGTTTGAGATACTGTAGGCGATAGTGCGATACGTGTTTACTGTTTTGCAACTTTTTGAAGTGAAAGGTAAGGAATATTTTTTATATGTCTGTATCTGTTAATAGGACGTGCATTTTGATTTTACTATAATTGTAATTCACTATATTAAGTATCGCATTTAGTCTTAAATTGTCGGTTAATACATACTGATTACGATGGTACATATTTTGATAGGTTATGGACGGCGTATACGTTGTAGGACCTTACCTCCGGATCGTAGTTTCTTAAATGTTTTGTGTTGTTTTCCAATTAATGTAATTCCTAGTAACAATTCCAATTGCTAGTAATGTACAAATTTATTTAATTTTTGACATTTACTTCTGAAAAAGACTTCCATTATACATAAATCTTCTAAATTGCTTTCTACTAAAATTTTCTGGATTGGATTTTCCGTGTAATTTTAATATTAATGGCGCTTTAAATGTTCATGTTTTTTTAACCGTATGATTTTAACTTTATTTTATTTATGATTTTAGATGTCCTGAGTATCCCTGACGTATCACGAGATTGCCTCAATCCATGTAAAGTCGTGATATCACGAGTATAGCGGAGTGTTGTCACGAGATTACTTGGAATATCACGAGATTATCAAGCAAGAACATTGTTTCAAAATTTAATTAAAGTAAATATAGTATGTTGTTTTAGCAAAAAAAAAAAATTTAGTGCAATAAAGTCCTTAGAAACCATTCTTTCTAAAGATTAAAACACACACAAAAATCTGTATGGAGAACCATACATGACTTCCATGTTCTAAAATTTAATTGAAAATAATTTTCGAAAAAAAAAGTATTTCCATAGAAACTACTTCTTTCTTCAGCCTTAACCACAGTACTGTGGTTACTAACGTATACCACCTTACGTTAGAGCACTCGACTTTCACTGATGATGGCAGTCGATAGCACTGCCGAAACGTCTGGTTTTGAAAAAAACATTGGACCACGCCAAACAGCGCGGGAAGGAATTTTAACAACAAACTACACCTTTGTTGCCGATAACGTAGTAAAATAAAAATATGCATACAATTAATGGCTTGTAAATGTTAATGTTTGGTCTCCATTAAGTAGTGCTCAAGTTTCCAAAGTTCTAATATTATGATGTCCGTAATCAAAACATCAGAGCAGGTTTTAGTATGTATGAGGGTACACCGTGGACAAAAATTTTCAACATTCCCTTTGGAGCGTTGCTCAGAGTAAAGCTGCGAATCTACAGTGTACGTTTCACAGAACAAACACGCAGAAAAGAAGGAGCGCTCCGAAGTCTCTCATGGACCCTAAGCATCTTGCAGAAGGTTCATTCCCTAAAGACAAAAAGTCTGTCTATGAACCGTTCCTCTGTAAACACGTGCAGTTACACTGGCCAGCTGGCCAGCGATACACAGGAAGGAAATCGCTGTCCACGCTGGACGCCTTTTCGGTTTGCATGCGTTGTATTGGTGTGGGTTTTGGCACTTTCCATTGAAAAAGCATGAAAACGTAAGAAAATAAACATGAGTGACGCCAGAAATAATGCAAATTGTGTGTGTGTGTGTGTGTGTGTGTGTCCTGCCTCCCTCTTCATTGCGGTAATCATAATAAAACTTTGTGAACGTAAACATTATATAATTGAGATATGCTTGCCTCCCAGGAACGATATATTTTCACTCATACATGATTTAAACTAAAATTAAAAAAATATAATTTTATTGCCTGGGAACAAAATTATTTTATTTTTAACAATTACTATTCTTTGAAAAGTTTAAATGAATGAATTTTCAAGTACTTTACTCTTGTTAAAACGTAAAACGTTGCAGAAAAACTACCCCTTCCCCTTAACCGATCTTCACCAAAATCAAGAGCCCTTGTGTCCTCTGCAATTCAGGGACGTATGCAAAAGATTATTTGATTCTGTTTGAATTTGCGGCAGTTATCGTTAGCCATAGAAAAAATTACTCTTGTTGAAACATAAAATGTTGCAGGTAAACTACCCCTTCCCCTTAACCGATCTTCACCAAAATCAATAGGCATTGAGTCCTCTACAATTCAGTGCTGTATGCAAAAATTATTTGGTTCAGTTTGAATTTGAGGCAGTTATCGTTTGCCATAGAAAACGTTATACACACAGACACTTTTCGAAAATATCGGTATGGAGAACCATACATGACTTCCATGTTCTAAGATGTATATTTAAAATCATTTTCGAAATTAAATATTTCCATAGAAACTACTTTTTCTCCAGCCTTAACCACAGTACTGTGGTCACTAACGTATACCACCTCACTTTAGCGCACTCAATTTTCACTGGTGATGGCAGTCGATAGCAGTGCCGAAACGTCTGGTTTTGTATAAAACATTGGACCACGCCAAACAGCCCGGGAACGAATTTTAACAACAAATTACTTCTTTGTTGCCGATAACGTAGTACACACATGACACATAAGTAAAAATTATCTCCTCCCACTTCAACTAGCCTCTTCATTTATAGATATTTCATCTACGTTTCTACAGTAGATTATTATTATCTTCTTTTCAGGGTACTTTATTCAGCAAAATTAAGTACTTTACTCTTGTTAAATCATAAAACGTTGCAGGTAAACTACCCTTTACCCGTAACCGATCTTCACCAAAATCAAAAGACTGAGTTCTCTACATGTCAGTAATGTATGCAAAAAATTATTTGATTCTGTTTGAACTGACGGCAGTTATCGTTCGTCATAGAAAACGTTACTCTTGTTAAAACATAAAACGTTGCAGGTAAACAAGCCCTTCCCCTTAACCGATCTTCACCAAACTCAATAGACTTTGAGTCCTCTGCAATTCATAGTCGTGTGCAAAAAATTAGTTATTTTGTCTGAACATGCGGCAATTATCGTTCGTCATAGAACAAATTACCCTTGTTAAAACATAAAACGTTGCAGGTAAACTACCCCTTTCTCATAACGGATCTGCATCCAAATCAATAGGCCTTGAGTCCTCTATACTTCAGGGATGTAAGCAAAAAAATTATTTTATTCTGTTTGAATGTGCGGCAGTTATCGTTCGTCATAGAAATATCGGTATGGAGAACCTTACATGACTTCCTTGTTCTAAGATTTATATTCAAAATCATTTACGAAATGAAATGTTTCCATAGAAACTACTTCTTTCCATTTATTGCTTCAGCCTTAACCACAGTTCTGTGGTCACTAACGTATACCACCACACGTTATCGCACTCGATTTTCACTGATTATGCCAGAACTTAATACTTTATTTATCAAAATGAAGTACTTTACTCTTGTTACAACAAAAAATGTTTCAGGTAAACTACCCTTTCCCCGTAACCGATCTTTACCATAATCAACAGACCTTGAGTCTTCTACAACTCAGGCACATATGTAAAAACTAATTTGATTCTGTTTGAATTTACGGCAGTTATCGTTTTTCATGAAAAAATTTCTCTTGTTTCAACATAAAATGTTGTTGGTAACCTACCCCTTTCCCTTAACCGATCTTCACAAAAATCAATAAACCTTGAGATCTCTACAATTTAGGGACGTATGCAAAAAATTGTTTGATTGTGTTTGAATTTACGGCAGTTATCGTTCGTCATATAAAAATTAACCTTGTTATCACATATAACGAAGTAGTAGTCACAGAGACGAAGAAGAAATTAAGTGGTACGAAAGAATTGGAAAATTATGTCATGGTTTATAGTGGTGTTCTCCAGTATAAAAGGGCGGCTTGTGGGGTTGCAATCCTCCTGCATAACCAATGGAAATAAAAAATAGTAACCTACAGTTACATATCGGAGCGAATGGTTACATTGAGGATGAAAACAGAGAGAGGTCATTTAACAGTAGTCGGGGTCTATGCACCCGAAGATGGGAAGTACGATGAAACTCTCTTATTTTATGAGTCACTTCAGAAGGTATTGAATACACATATAAGAACTGATTATATGATTGTGGCTGGAGACTTGAACGCTAGGGTTGGTTCAACTCCAATACCAGGAGTTGTAGGTTGTTTTGGAGAAGACGTGATAAATAGAAATGGGCAAGAACTAAAACAGTTCGCATCTTTTAATAAACTTAAAATAACGAACACCTTTTTCAGGAAAAGGACATCTATAAATATACATGGATTGCTAGAGGCTATCGTTCACTAATTGATTACGTTATAGTCAATGAAAAGATGAAGAACTTAATACAGGACACAAGGGTTTACAGGGGACCAGAAATAGGCTCAGATCATTACCTAGTTATATCAGAAATAAAACTTAATACAGGACACAAGGGTTTACAGGGGACCAGAAATAGGCTCAGATCATTACCTAGTTATATCAGAAATAAAACTTCTACGAAGGTGGACAAAATTTAGAACAAAGACTATCAACTCAGAAGAAGTATATTAGGTTTATCTGCTCCAAGACGACGGTATAAAATATCTGTACAAACAAAGATTGGGAGCATATTTAGGAAACATCAATACAGAAAATGATATTAATAGGGAATGGGAAAATATACGTGCGTGTATCGAGAAGAGTGCACATGAGGTAATAGGTCGGAGGAAGAAATTTAGGAAAAGAAAAGGATTGAAAATTTGGACGGAAGAACTTGAACAGGCTATAAAAGATAAAAAGATAGCGTATCATAAATACCTACAAACGCCAAGTGTACAAAATGAGGAAAATTATAATTATTCAAAAAGAAATACCGCAAAAGCTATAGCCAGGAGAGCCCATCAACAATACTGGGATATATTTGTAAGCAACATAGAACATGAGCTGCATGGACGGCAGGAAGTAGCCTATAAAATCATTAAACATCTAAACTCTCAGGAAAGAGACACAGCTAGACTAAACGTGATCGAAGATGAAGAATGGAAAAGGCACTACCAAGAACTATGGTGTCAAGCAGAAGCAAACAGGGACGAAGGAAGCGACATAAGTGCTTGCGTGGATATGATTACTTTAGATGAGCTGCAACAGGCACTAAGAGACTCTAAAAATAAGAAAGCAAGTGGACTGGATAAGATAAACATGGAATTGCTGAAACACGGAGGGCCTCTTTTTGAACTGCGATTTCTTCATTTGATTAATGAATGTTGGGGAGCAAATGATGTGCCATCAGCGTGGAACAAAGCAGAGGTAATATCCCTTTTTAAGAAGGGTGACAGACATAGGTGTGATAACTATAGGGGAATCAGTCTACTTAACTCAGCTTATAAGGTCTATTCACGGATAATCAACAATAGATTGAAATTTATTACTGACCCATTGCTATGTGAAGAACAGTCAGGTTTTAGAAAGGGACGCTCTTGCATTGACAATGTTTTTATAATGCAACAACTGATTGAAAAAAGAAGAGAGTTCAATCTTGAAACGCACATAGCATTTATAGATTTTAAGAAGGCGTTTGACAAAGTAAATAGACAAAAGCCGTGGGAAATTATGAACATAAGAGGGTACCCTCGACACTTGATCCAGGCATTGAAAGGACTATATAAACAAGCAGAAATAGTGATAAATACGGGACGAAGTATAAGCACAGAGCTAATAACAACACAGGGTGTGCGACAGGGTTGTAGCATATCTTCAACTTTGTTTAATATATACATAGATCACATAATCAGGATATGGAAGGAAGAAGTCCGTGGAGGTATTAAAATAAACAGCAACACCACATTAAATTCGTTACTTTTTGCAGATGATTTAGCAATAATTCAAACGACTGAAAATGGCCTGCAAAGACCGGTGTACACATTAGAAACTATAGCTAACGAATTTCCTAGAAATATGGGCACAGAAAACTAAAATTATGGCATTTAAAGGGAAGAATCCAGTACGCTCAAAAATAATGTTCTATGGACATCCTGTAGAACAAATATCACATTTTTGCTATTTAGGATCGGATGTCAGCTATCTAAAAGGACATGATATAGAAAGAAAACTTCAGAGATTTGAATACATAAGGGGCACGATAAATAGAACCTTGGGAAATAAAACGCGTAAGGAGACAAGATTAAAGTTATATAAAACCATGGTTGTCCCAATTCTGACGTACGGCAGTGAGGCCTGGGTTCCTTCAAAGCTAGATAGATCAAAGACTCAGGCAGCTGAAATGCGCTTTCTGAGAAGAGTCAAGGGCTGTACACGATTAGATAGAATACGTAATGACGACGTCCGGAATGCGCTAAACATCTACAATTTGAATCATCGAATAGGTGATTACAAATGGAAATGGCGGGAGCACATCGACCGCATGGACAAATGTAGGACTACCACAACAAATAAGATCTTATAAACCAACGGGCAAGCGTAACGTTGGAAGACCTTTTTCAAGATGGGACCAACTATGACATTGTGGAGACGGAACGGGCGTTTCTGCCTATACCATGAAGTGTAGAAGAAGAAGAATCACATAAAACGTTGCAGGTAAACTATCCCATTCTCTTAACTTATCTTGACCAAAATCAATAGGTCTTGAGTCCTCTACAATTCAGGGATGCATGCAAAACATTATTTGATTCTGTTTGAATGTGCGGCAGTTATCGTTCCTCATAGAAACAATTACTCTTGTTAACACATTAGGTGGCAGTTAAACTCCCCCTTTCCCTTAACTGATCCTCACCAAAATCAATAGGTCTTGAGAACTCTACAATTCAGGAACGTATGCAAAAAATTATTTGATTATCTTTAAATGTGCCGCAGGTATCATTCTTAAAATATTACCATTTTAAAACATAAAACGTTGCAGGTAAACTACCCCTTTCTCTTAACCGATCTTCACCAAAACCAAAAGACCTTGAGTTTTCTATAATTTAGGGATGTATGCAAAACATTATTTGATTCTGTTTGAATATACGGCAGTTATCATTCGTCATAGGAAAAATGAAAAATTACCCTTGTTAAAACATAAAACGTTGCAGGTATCTACCCCTTTCCCTTAACCGATCTTCACCAAAAACAATAGATCTTGAGTACTATACAATTCAGGGTTGTATGCAAAAAAATTATTTGATTCTGTTTGAATTTGCGGCTCTTATCGTTTGCCATAGAAAAAAATCTACACACACACACACACACACACACACACACACACACACACACACACACACACACACACACACACACACACACACACACACCTTTCGAAAAATTACTTTTTTTCATGTTTTAGTACAATCAGAATCTGCAATTATCTCGAACACGATTTTTTTTGCCATCACCATACTTCCATTTCCTTATGAAACATGGAAGTAAAAATTACTCTTGTTAAAACATAAAACTTTGCTGGTAAACTACCCCTTCCCCTTAACCGATCTTCACCAAAATCAATAGGGCATGAGTCCTCTGGAATTCAGGGAAGTATGAAAAAATTATTTGATTCTGTTTGAATTTGCGGCTGGTATCGTTTGCCATAGAAAAAAATTCTACACACAACAAACAGATAGACACACAGACTCACACACACACAGACACTTTTCGAAATATGACTTTTCTTTATGGTTTGAGAGTATTACAATCAGAATCAACCCTTATCTGGAACACAATTTTTTTCGCCATCACCATACTTCCATTTCCTTATGGAACATGAAAGTAAAACGAATTAAAAATTTTTGGTTGGCACAATTGGTAATTTTATATACTTTATCACGAGTGTGGCCAAGTTTACCATACGATTTTGATATGTAGCATATAAAATAGGTTATTTACCTTCTGTCGACGTTTCTTAAAATCCTTTTAGGATGACTCGAGTTTCAACACCATTTGGTGTCATCATCAGATCGGTGAATTAGGTTAAAACATTTCGATGCATATGCATCTCGTTAGATATTTAAAAGATTAAAAACAACACATAACATTATATAAAACAATAAATAAACTATATCACAATAAAATAACATTAATAAAAGAATATAAAAACAACGCGGCCGCAAACGATCCTGCACAGGAACGCACCCCACGGTAAGATTAATCAATGCCGGTTTGACCTCGGTTCAATTTCATCGATCTGATATAGCCAACATCTTGTTCCATAAGATCGATTCTATTAAATAAAACATTATTGTTATGTATCGCTTTTCCATTTAGGACACGATTGTGATCCTTCTTTATGGCTTTGTATATCTCGAATCTTTCAAGGGTGTCCAGCTTTAGTGACTTTTTACATTTATGTAGGATATCTAAATTATCGTTGATACTTTTTATATTATGGTTATATGAGCTCAAATGTTCTGCAAATGTAGATCTTGTTACATTAGACTTGGAGCTTGGGATATGTTCTTTATAGCGTAATTTGAAAGAACGACCTGTTTGTCCTATATAGAACCGTGTGCAATCAGAACAATTAAGTCTATATACACCAGTACCATCAAATATATCGGAGGGTGTATTTTTGTTGGTAAAAGTGAGTTTTTTCTCAAGTTTATTACTTGCCTTTTACAAAAAAAAAAAAAAAAAAAATTACTTTACTTTCGAAAACAAATATTATTTACAACGGGATGGTTTAGCTATGGGATCCCCATTGTCAGGCATCCTGGCTGAAATTTACCTAAATCATATTGAAACAAATGAAATTTTATCAACTAAAAACAAACATTATACAAAAATTTTATTTTACCGACGATATGTGGATGACACAATAATGATTTACAATGGCAATTGCAGACAGTTAGAAATGCTTAAAAAATATATGAACACTATTACAAATAATTTACAATTCACATTAGAAACTGAAATGAATAATAAAATTAATTTTTTAGATTTAACTTTAACTAAAATAAATAATAAAATTAGCTATAATATTTACAGAAAACCAACAATCACAGATCATGCTATTCACGCCTCATCGTATCACCCTATGTCACATAAAATGGCTTTTTTTAACTGCATGATTCATAGATTGCTGGCATTGCCCTTATCTACAGATGATTATAACAGTGAACTAAACATTATCAAGCACATAGCATTGGCCAATGGATACAAAAGTCATATAGTAGATAGATTAATTAATAAAAAACAAAACAAACCAATAAATATTGATGTATCCAAAGAAAACAAATACATTGCTATAGAATATGGTGAAAATCTATACCATACTTTAAAAAACCTATTAAAAAAGCATAATATTACATTGGCCTCAAAGGCAAGTAATAAACTTGAGAAAAAACTCACTTTTACCAACAAAAATACACCCTCCGATATATTTGATGGTACTGGTGTATATAGACTTAATTGTTCTGATTGCACACGGTTCTATATAGGACAAACAGGTCGTTCTTTCAAATTACGCTATAAAGAACATATCCCAAGCTCCAAGTCTAATGTAACAAGATCTACATTTGCAGAACATTTGAGCTCATATAATCATAATATAAAAAGTATCAACGATAATTTAGATATCCTACATAAATGTAAAAAGTCACTAAAGCTGGACACCCTTGAAAGATTCGAGATATACAAAGCCATAAAGAAGGATCACAATCGTGTCCTAAATGAAAAAGCGATACATAACAATAATGTTTTATTTAATAGAATCGATCTTATGGAACGAGAGATTGGCTATATCAGATCGATGAAATTGAACCGAGGTCAAACCGGCATTGATTAATCTTGCCGTGGGGTGCGTTCCTGTGCAGGGTCGTTTGCGGCCGCGTTGTTTTTATATTCTTTTATTAATGTTATTTTATTGTGATATAGTTTATTTATTGTTTTATATAATGTTATGTGTTGTTTTTAATCTTTTAAATATCTAACGAGATGCATATGCATCGAAATGTTTTAACCTAATTCACCGATCTGATGATGACACCAAATGGTGTTGAAACTCGAGTCATCCTAAAAGGATTTTAAGAAACGTCGACAGAAGGTAAATAACCTATTTTATAGTCTTAATCGTTTCTGGAGGCAAGAAAAATGTTTAAAATGTAGCATATACATGTATACTATGATATGTATGACAGCAACCTAAATAACATCTTCACTCGCGCTCGCTCAAGCACACGCACACGCTCACACACACACACACACACACACGTACGTACGTACGTACGTAGAGGTCGTTTAAACACATTTTGCTGAAACACAGTGACTATATAATCGCCCAGGCGGAACCACAACAGTTGATAGTAATTGGTGCGGAAGCAATTATGATACATACGTCCGGTGTGACTATTCAGCACCATGTCCGGCAGCAAAATAGAACAGCCACAATAGCTTTACTAGTGCTTTTGATACTTCACAATATAATGCAAAAACTCTTTAGAAATTGTATGGAGTAGTGACATATTTTGTGATAGTGTGCATGTGTGTGTGTGTGTGTGTGTGTGTGTTTGCCTAGATCTGTAGAAGATACAGAAAACAACTTGGGTACAAACTATTAAAAAAATTTAATTTCATAGTAAAATCAGTTACAAAGACGACAGCTTCCTTATGATTAGATTCTGACTGCTAAGAAGTCGGACAGCTTTAAAGTTAACACGTTGGTGCAAACGACTGCAATCATATATTATATCTTCACCAACACAAACACAACAACCGAATCCAAACACAACAACACAACTGCCATTTGAAGAACAGATCATATTTCATAGAAGAAACGATTTACAACAAAAGAGGTGCAAAAAGTAACTAAAAGAATTTGTTAGGGGAGGATAGGATGAAAAGTGATAGGTGAAAAGTGTAAGGATGAAAACCTTACAAAAATTCCTGTTTTTAAAATACGCTTCTCGTAAGTAGGAACAATTGAATAGATAAAACAATAATAAATATTATGTAGTCATAACTACTACTACTACTACTACTACTACTACTACTACTACTACTACTACTACTACTACTACTACTACTACTACTACTACTACTATTTTTTATTTTATTTATTTTTTTATAGAGGGTGAAAAATTCTTTATGCACCGTTAGAGGAGACCATGCTTCCTCTTGTGTGTGGGACTCTCACCCACTAAAAAATCCATCTCTAATTCAGGCATTCACCTCAACTTCTACTACTACTACTACTACTACTACTACTACTACTACTACTACTACTACTACTACTACTACTACTAATACTACTACTACTATTTTTTTTTATTTATTTTTTTATAGAGGGTGAAAAATTCTTTATGCACCGTTAGAGGAGACCGTGCTTCCTCTGGTGTGTGGGACTCTCACCCACTAAAAAATCCATCTCTAATTCAGGCATTCATAGTCATCCTGGAACCACTTAGCGTTTTACTTGAGGATGGAGCCTATTGTACTCTTATCGGGCTCCTTCTATTTGTTCCTCATCTTCTACTGCCCGTTGGGTTCTACTATTACTACAACAACAACAACAACTACTACTACTACTACTACTACTACTACTACTACTACTACTGCTACTACTACTACTACTACTACTACTACTACTACTACTACTACTACTACTACTATTACTAATACTAAATATATTAGTAGTCGTATTATGTAGCATGAACAATTTTTTGAAATAATATATTTTATTTAACATTACTAAAAATAGCAAATGTCATGAAATATTATTTATTTATTATTCAAAAAGTAAAAAAGAATACATTATTACAAAAATTAAAGATCTCTATTTTGTATACAATTGAGTAATCTAATTTATTTTATTTAAAATGAGACCGCAGAAGCTCAATCATAATAATTTTTATGTTGTTTTTAGTTTTCAGTCAACACAAAAAATTGAATAAATATGACAGAAGCTGGTAAATGCTGTGGCAAACAGTTGTAATTTTGTTGTTTTGTTTGTTTGTTTTTTGTTGTAACCTTGTATTTTTGAGTTTATAATACCCATCTACAGGAAATCATGCATAAGTCAATTTTAAAATTGCACATTATGGAATTAAACATATTGAAATTAGTCCATTTTTCAAAATTTGCAGTAAATGTAAAAATTGTTTAACTGATTTAAAAATTATATAAAACTATTATTCGTTTGGGTTTGACTGACGTGTCATTAAAGACATTAAGACATTAAAGTTTATTTAAGTGTTGCTTCTGGTTTTTATGCTCTGTATATGAAAAAGTTTACCAGTGCTTTTAAAGTTTTAATTAGATGATGTGTTGAGCAATTTGCAATAAAAACTATATAAATTTTGTGGAAAATCGCGATTCGTATCACGTGAAGGAGAAGGAAATTTATATTTATATATATGTTTTTTCATTAACTTATGTTTACGAATAAAAGGCATTGGCGCTATGCGTCTATTGCTGAAGGATCACGTTAGAAATCGTGTCCGCTTTTTCTCGAAATATTTGAAAAATATTTCGTATCAGTTAGATCAACGTTTTAACAACACAATTTTTTTTTTTTGCAAAAACATGAAGTGATCGGAAAATGCAAGGTTTCTAAGGCAAAAAATTTACTAAATTGGAAATTCTGAAATTGTACCAAGTAAGTAATATTTTAAAATATTTTTAATTTTTCATTAAATGAATTCACAATTATTACTCTGAAACATTTCTAATTTGGTAACATCCTGCAGCTATTCCTGGAACGTAGTAAACATCAAAATATTTCACCTGTGAGCAAACGTCAATTTTACTTTTAAATAAATGGTGAATACAGTATAATGACTTCGTAAATTAAAGAGTTTTTATTATTGTTGTGTGTAGTGGTGAAATATAGGTGTGTATGGGTTCTAGTTAGTAAAACTTTGTGTAGACGTCTTTTCTACAAACGGTTGCCGTACACGCCTTTAGACTGTGAACGCGTCTAAGTTAAGGAAATATTACTTTACAGGTTCGCGATAAGGGCGTTATCATTTTTGTAACATAGGGGACTCACACGGTACACGCTAATCACCGACTCCTCCTACCATTATCATCCATTACCTCTTCCCGTCGAAAATTCCTGACTACGCACACATTTTTTTCCTATTAGGTATTCGGAGTCATAAAATAGAATGCCGATGTTTAAAGATGTGCAATTCGATAAATAAAAAAAAAACAGAATTAACAAAAACAGAATTAACACTATATTCTCACGTAGGCTTCCGCGGCCGGTGTCCATTATGTTTTTAAAATCATCTTCCGGTATGCACCGCGTCAAAAATGTCTTGTATGACAACGTTTCACTCATATTACAATGAGTATTCTAAGTGACAAAAACGCCGGCAAGCGAACTCAGTTATACAGTGTAAAAGTTGCGGTGGGTGACCAATACAATTTGTATTGGTCCAAGTAGACCCTACTCTGTAGGCGTTACGCTGTGTGCATTATTTGTGCGGTCAGTCAACCCGCGTGAAGTCATGGAAATCGCATTTTTTCCGATCTGACGATGAGCTGTGAAGCTTGAAAGCGTTAATCGGAATAAATTTTATATAGTGGTGTGCAATAGTGTTAATTCTGTTTGTGATTATAACCACTAACACAACTGTCTTAATAAAAAAAATAATAAACAGATTAGAATACAGGTGTAAGACAGTGTAATGGTTTATCCCCAATTCTTTTCATCTGCGTCCTAGAGAAAGTAGTGTGAACTTGGAATGAAAATTAAAAGAATCCTAAATATCTCCAATCATGTTGGGAAGAAGGAACAAACCTATTGAAATAAACTGTTTGGCATTCGTAGATGACTTTGCTATACTTTCTGAACATCTTACATCTGCAGTAACACAAGTTAATTTTTTAGAGGACATAGTCAGTAGAACAGGCTTAAGAATTTCTGCAAAAAAAAAACAAATTTCTCACGAAAATTAAAAATGCGCCAAAATTCCTGGTAACAGATATTGGACAGATAGAGAGGGTTCGAAAATTTAAGTATCTTGGAGAAACAATTCAAGACAATGGCTCAGAAAAATCTGCTATACAAGAAAGGATGGAAAGGATGGATGGATAGATGGAAAGGGCATATAGTACAACTAAAGATATTTACAATAAAAAGTGCTTATCTTAAAATGCAAAAATAAGGCATTACAGTACAGTAGTGAGGCCAGAATGCCTATATGCAAGTGAATGTCTAGCACAGAATTATAATTTAGACAAACTAGAAATATTGGAAAGATGAATTATTAGAAAAACATTAGGCTCACGGAAAACGTCAGAAGGTTGAAGATTAAAAAGTAATGATGAAATATATCAAAGTATAGAAAATGTAACAGAAACAATGAGAAAAAGAAGACTATTATTTTTTGGACATTTATATAGAATGGACGACAATAAGTTGGCAAAGCAAATCTTCAAATATCTGTTGGGGAAGAAGTCAACATCAAGTTGGATTAAAGAAGTCCAAAAGGATTTAGAAAAAATAATATATATGCAGAAGAAGCAATTGAAAGAGGAGTTTTTCGGACAAAAGTGTTAAAAATGGAAGGAATTCAGGGTAGGAGAGAGAAAAACGCAGGTTCAAAGTGGGCTACTGAAGGCAGGAAGAAGAGACAGTGAAAAGGTGAAAGAATATTTTAGAAAAAGAAAAGAACAGAGTAAAGAATTGAAATTGGCATGTGGTCCTTAGATGGCCGATACAAAAAAAAAGCAGATTAGAATGAAGAAAGGGTCAACAGGTTCAGAAAGCTTTTTTGTACATATAAACGAATTGGAAGAACTCTGTGTAGAATATCAGCTGTAATATATCTGTCTGTGTGGGTACTCGCAGTGTCAGTGTACCGTAACTGAGTAATCAATAGTGAAAACAACGCAGCACGAAATTAGTTACTTAATGACGTGGAAAGTCGTTACAGCAGAGAAACAACTACTCGCACTGCGTTAATGAGCTTCCAACGATAGAGGTAAAGATATTGTGTACACAGGAACAGTAAACAACCGAGTACAGTTTAATGACTATTTGAAAACTCGTCCTAGTGTCGTAGAATGTACTTGAATTTTGTTTCTTTTGGAAGCAATGGGCTTGTTAAGATAAACAGTCCCAAGCTTTGGTTAAAGCGATCCTTTAGCGTGCTTCATGCCTCGTGCAACAGAATTTTTCAAGCGCGCGCGCGCGCGCGCACACACACACACACACACACAAGACCTACGAATTCTAGTCTGAAATCCAATCGTACAACTTAATCGTTAAATCGTTTAAAAAGGAGATATTAAATTACCCTGTTGTGTTCTATTAATTTATTATTATTCTTTCTTTCGTTATACAATTTTCTCTTAAACTTTTAGCTTCCTAGGTTCCTTTGTTTGTGTAACACCGGATCTCAGATTTTCGAAAAGGCAATGGAAAAATACTTTGATCAAACATGTTACAGGGCCGGATTAAGGTATCTTGGCGCCCTAGGCTAATTATATTTTAGCGCCTCCCTCACCGCCCATAGGACTACCCATATGCTACCCTTACGTTTATTTCCAAGGGGCTGAACGAATCTTTAAACACCCTACAATATATATCTTAGTTAGGAATATTTCAAATATCTTACTGTTTTTGGAAATAGTATCAAGAATTGAAAACTGAGGCTATTTTTCAGAGATTGTTTTAGAGTTACACCTTCAACCATTTGTAGTTTACATGGGTTTTATGAGGAAAAAATTAAATAAATAGTTACAGAATTATAACAGTTTTATTAAGGGTACATTTAACATCATTTACACAAAGAAGAAAATCAGTTAAATATCTTGTGGATTTGTTAAGACTCATGTAAATTTCAAACTAGATTCTTTTTTCTCGCTTTAGATTGAGCAAACGTTTTAATCACCTCACTGAAATCAAGTCCTTGCAGAAAGTCACTTTCAATGAACAAGAGTGCTACATCAAACTTGTCTACAATGAAAAGGGATGGACGGAAAGGTGAAGGGTGGCATAATTCTTTGACCGCCGGCCGCCGATGACTCATAACCGGAGAAAACATTTTGGAAAGCACTTATATTATTTATGTACAGTTTTACCATAATTTCTTGCAAACAGGCGCCTGTTCAAAATGAACTCAAATTTAATCCTTGTAATGTATTAATAATTTTACATTTAGTGGTAAAATTTTATTATTTTTTAGCTAAAATTTTGCGCCCCCCCAAATTGCCGCGCCCTAGGCTACAGCCTAGTCAGCCTAATAGGTAATCCGCCCCTGCATGCTAACAAAAATCGACAGAGATTTTTGCAGTAACAATTTATAGTACGTTTTTTGTTTTAATATCAGCTTTAACTCTTTCGGTAAGTAAAAAACACAATTCATGTATTCTGAGGAATGCATGGGCCGTCTAATAACTAACAATGTATCGAGTCAATTAATGCTATACTACACAAATTGTTAAATATTATACGGAAAAGGCAAAATTCATTTGAAAAACAAGCTTCTAACACATTCTGTAAATTATCCGAATTAACCGCATGCAAGATATGACGATAATTAAGAAACTGATAAAGTATATATAAACGTATGATAAAAACGTTGATTTGCATATGTCATTGTCAACTGATCTCTACTTAATAAGTACACCAATGATTATTCAAAGAATTATAAGTAGATATATTTATTAAGTAGGTTTATTGTATAGTTCATAAAATTGAATGCAAAAATATGGTTTTTAAAAGTTTCTCTTCTCCACGACTTTGTTTTATGTCGTGGTGTGTTGTTGATGTATGTTCACCTAGACGTATCTACTAAAACAACTACAGACGTCTGCTACTGAAAGTTGGTTAATAAACTATTTCGCCTGTATGAATACACTGTGACAGAGTGAATGTGAAAAATTTAATTGTTGATTTTATCCAAATAAAAAAATTACAATGGTATGGACACACGAAAAGCATGGCATAGGAAAGATTGCCAAGCAGAGTTATGGAATTGACCCCACTATAAGAAGGAAACGAGGAAGACCACCTATCATCTAGAAAAAATTCAGACAATATTGAGGGAACGAGAAATTGAAGAAGATATTTAAATGGCACAAGTCCTCAAAACGTGGAAAAAGAAATGCCACACAATGGGGATTACTCTAATTGACAACACAGTGTACACACTGTGTTTCGCTGACGACCAAGTCGTGGTAGCGCAGGACTTTTACGACATGGAATACATGACACGAAAACTTATAGAGGAATGTAATCTATGGGGCCTTGAAGTAAACAGAAAGAAAACGGAGTATATGTGCATTGGTGGGGAACAGAAGAATTTAATTTTAGAAGACTGTAACCCCTCTTTAAGTATTTTATTGACTTATAAAAAAAATTTGTTTTTTGACATTTTTTTTTTTTTAAAGAAGGGCCATAAGATAATTAAAACTAGGCCAAAAGCCTAGAGAAGCCAAAATGCGCTGGATCCAGTGAGACGGGACTTGCAATTAAAACTCACAAAATTAACAACTAATAAATTTTTATTATAACCAAACTTTAAATATCTATCTCCCAACAAAATCATTGTATTCTCCTTAAAAATATTTTTGCTTTAAAGTTTTACGTGAAAAATAAATATAAAATTTAAATGAAATGAATATAAAGATTTTCTTTTTCAATTGGGGTTACTTTTCCCCACTTAGCCCCACCTAACCCCAGAAATACACATGAATATACAACACATATAAATGGACATATAAACATATATATGTCTACAACTACAACACATACACACGTTCCACATCACAGGACAATTACAACTTTCAACATTAATATCTTGCCACACCTCTTTCACCCCAGGAGGTGCATAATTTACAATTCATAAATATTATTGCACGCAACACCTATTGCAAGATCTTAATACATAATAACCCAAATATATATATGTGTAACACCAGTGCCCCCAGGGCATACTAAAATTCAGGGGTTGGCAAAATGCCTGATACTACTATAAAGTGCCACTGAGTACTATAAAGTGCCACTAAAGTGCCACACTGAGCACTTACACTTGGAGTAAATATAATTATAATTCAGTCAAAATACAAGTGATCATAATAAATTAAAAAGAATTTAAGCATGATAAATTTTGTGAAATATTAAAAACAGTAATGTGTCATGATGCTTTATAACCTTTAAGAATTAATTTGGCCCAAAGGACGACGTGTTCCTAGGCAAGATCGTGCATAACTAAACCTGTCCCAGGAGCATGTTCAAGTCTGCATGAAAACCAGCCTATACAGGATTAAACTGGGGACCCGACTGAAACTAATAAAAGAAACTCCTATCCATTATAGGACCCAAACTGAGTATAAATATGTGAAATTAATGAATCAATTGAAAACTAAATTTAACCTGTGAAATTACATGATGAATGATAGAATTACTAGCACTAAGGTAACCCTTTTACTGAAAACTAGAAAGAAATTTACATGCCTGAATGGTAATCAGCCACAGATACATGCCAACCTCTGGGCTCACATTTAATATAAACAGTGTTACAAAATGTACAAAAGATTCCCCCCCAAGTCCGTGCACTATTCTGTCCCGTTAACCGGGGACCCAATTAAAAGGTGTAAAGTTTAAAGTCATTGTAGGGTGTGTAGCTATATGCCCACGAGTTCTAGTGGGTTACATTCCCTTGCGTGAAAAGTATTATTGGGTTGGTGTCACCTGATTTATTCCGTGGTGTGAAGTTTGACGGCCTGGTCTACAGCATTTTAGTGTTGGTGTGGCCTGTCCTCGCTGTTCTCCTCCGGCAGATGAAGTTGAGAGTCTTGGATGTTCATTTGTTCAGGTTGGGGCTGTTCCTCGACGTGAAGCGAGGGACCCTAAGCATACAAATATTATCAGCGAGAAGCTCCCACACTTATTCCCCCAGGACCCTCACACGAACCAAAATCCATTTATAATTTTAAACACTGCTTTAGGCCTACTTGAAATGAAAGTTTGACACACTCTACAACATGTGTATAAACGAGCATGTGGCCCTATCTTTGAAAACATTAAGTTTGGCTAAGTTACATATTATTTTGCGTTAATATTATTCAATTACGGGGCCTTAGTTAAGACTTCAATTACTGTTATACAATTAACTCATTTTGCATACTTTAATTCGCCACGTGGCGTGAGTGTAATAGGTTAACCAATTTCATTCATTCCTGTACTTATTGAACAAAACTCCTTTTACATGACTTCAAATTAAAATATATAAGTATACTGCACTTACTTACCGCAGATCTGTTTTAATTTAGCCTGCCATAGGTAGAAGATGGTACAATTAAAAAAACTTCTCTCTGTCGGAGCACGAGGCGAGGTGATTAGTTGTAGGACCGGAATCAGACAAGCACGGAAACGTTTATTCTGGCATTTTTCAACTCGCGATCAGCGGCGACCGCCAGGTTGCAGCACCAATCAGGCGCAGCATTATTACCTCCTGTAGTTGTGTGTTAACCGCTAAACACAGTACGGGAGAACGCCACCGCTAAATACCGAAACCTATTTTTCTTTAGCGTATTCGTTAAATGCAGTAGGCCTATAAGTTTTTTGTATAAGCGCCGATTTTATTCACTCGGCACAAGACGAACAAGAAATAATAAATTGCAGTAGCTCTAAATATCTAGGAACAACAGTTACACAAGATGGTAGTCTAGATAAAGCGACAAGAGAAAGAAATAACCTGGGAAGAAAATCAATAGCATTGCTGAACAACATATTGTGGGACGAACAAATATAAAAACAAAATAAACATCGTATATACAATACAATCGTGAAACCAATTACGTAATACAGGTGTGAAATATGGCCAATAATACAAAGAACAGAAAAGTTGTTGGAAGCTACTGAAATGGATTATTGGCGAAGAGCGGCAGGGAGGTAAAAACTGGAAAAAGTAAGAAACGTCAGAATCCGGGAGATAATGGGCGTAAAAACAAAACAGCTAAGATGGTTTGGGCATGTGTAAAGAATGCCGGATAATCGACTCCCCAAGCAAATTTTGAGATGGACACCATACGGTTGTAGGTAAAGAGGAAGACCTAGGTTGAGTTGGAGAGAAGGGATATCCCCGGGACTGAGAGACCGGGAATTGGAAGAAGAATCTTAGTTAGATCGAGACCAATGGAGACTAGGGATCGGAAGACGTAGGATAACGTTATGAACCGATATATATATATATATATATATATATATATATATATTGCAACGAATCACAGGATCATGATAGGCGGGGCAAGTTCATATATTACACAGACAATGGACATTCATATTATATTGGTAGATGGTTAAGTTTGGTTGTTATCAATTGTATTTAGTAAGGTTAAGGGTTTAGTTTAAAAAAACTGTGCATTATTATTTATGGTTATTCATGTACTGTGTTAGTGGAAATGTGCGCGCGTGCGCGAGTGGGAAACGTTTCCCGGGCGGTGCGTGAAGTATTATCGTTGTTTTGACATTAGCTGAACTGAGACATGTGTATCGCTACAATCCCTATACCTGTCGGACTATTGTTTACGTTCATGTATATTATTAGTATGTAGGCAGTCATGCATGAGATACGTGTAGTCTGATTACCGCTATGCATGCTGTTACAAAGTAAATGCACTCTACTTCATGAAAAGTGCATGGTCATTTATACTAACCATGTGACTTCCATCCACCAATAGAATGCGGACTGGTGGTTGGAAATTTTCTTAAGCCTGTCGTTACACAGGCAGTTCTTCTACGCCATCTACCGCGAACGGGTCGTGCACTCCTTGTACAAGAATTCTACCGCTTGCAAGGTGTTGTAAAGACTATTCGTCGATAGTGAAACGGGAAGGCTCAGAACTGTGTATGTAGTACATCTGCACGCAGGAGTGTTTAAACGCATTACGCGTATAATTACGACAGTTCTTCTACGCCATCTACCGCGAACGGGTCGTGCACTCCTTGTACAAGAATTCTACCGCTTGCAAGGTGTTGTAAAGACTATTCGTCGATAGTGAAACGGGAAGGCTCAGAACTGTGTATGTAGTACATCTGCACGCAGGAGTGTTTAAACGCATTACGCGTATAATTACGACAGTTCTTCTACGCCATCTACCGCGAACGGAACATACAATCCTTGTACAAGACTCTACCGCTTGCAAGGATCTGTTAAGACTTTTCGGGGATAGTAACGTGTGTGACGCATAACAATTGATTTTATATCTTTACACACGATATTAATATTGTAGTATTACGTGTGTAAGAAGTGAGTGTAACTGTATCACTGTGCGAGAGTTTCCGCAGTGACAGTATCATTAATTGTTACGCAATAGTTCCATCAAGACGTTTCCGTGCTAGTGCAAGATTTCCTCATAGGGTGGTCTGCTGATCGTGGTAGACCTTGGTATTCGCGAGAACACTTGAAGAAGCCGGAGAGGTATAAGCTCAATATACCGTTATTAGATTAAACTCACTGTCACCTGAGGTATTACTTGGTCTTAAACTCTATATAAGTTTGGCGAGTAATAAAATCCGTAGTACCGTTGTGTGCGAAGTGTCGGATTCATCGTGGGAATTGCAGGACATCAGCCCAGCTGTTACAGGACATCAGCCCAGCTGTTATAGGACATCAGCCCAGCTGTTATAGGACACCAGCCCAGCTGTTATAGGACACCAGCCCAGCTGTTATAGGACCAGCCCAGCTGTTACAGGACGCCAGCCCAGCTGTAAACGTTTCTGGTGAAACGTCTGTCATTTGTAAGCCACACCTGACGAACCAACTATACCGCAAAGACCGGCTCTTCTCTTCAACAACATCATCGTGGGAGTCTTCTTATGTAACGTATCACGTCTTGCGTATGAACATTATTTAACATTTTAAAAGAAAGACTCTATATCAAACATTACATTCTGTACATTTCAAATATACCATATAAACTATAACTTGTGTTTGTACAATAAATAATCTTAAACCCTCCAATATAGGCTTGTAATTTGAAATACACATACTATCATATCCTATGCGCCAATAGTTTAGTAATTTGTGTTGTCGCATAGAGATATTTTGGCGTTTAGCAACGTAGGGCTCGTCAAATAGCGATTAATTTACGCTATTACATATTTGTCTATGAATATAAAATTTGTTGGAAAAATCCGACGTATAAATATAATTAGCATAATAATTGTATGTGTATTGTGCATATGAAAAGCTGAGGATATAATTTTTCAAGTGTGCATATTCTCTTGTATATCATATATGAACAGATTTTATCAGTATATTGGAGGTTGATTATTAGTTGTTGTATGTTAGATAAGGTATTTACATGTTGATGTTTTGAACTGCTTTCTGTGTCCATATAAACTGGTTACCATATGTTCTAATCTTGTTGTGATAATAATAACTTGCTTTGCGTATAAATCAATAAGTTTAAATTTACTAAATTTTAAATTAATTTGTGATCACTATGTCGAATAAAAAAGAGCTTATAGAATATTTAAGGGCCAGGGCACTTGATGATAAAACCATATCTGAGCAGAGTAGAGCCGTTAGGCGGAAATTCTGGGATAGAATTTAAAGTAATATTAACGAGGCAACTCGCTTAGGGCATAGTATTTCGTTGTTCGATATGGTCGGAGATATGGATGTTGCATGCAATTATAGTGAAGATGACGAAAGTGAAATTAA
The DNA here is from genome assembly GCA_034769895.1 of Magicicada septendecula. Lineage (NCBI taxonomy): Eukaryota > Metazoa > Arthropoda > Insecta > Hemiptera > Cicadidae > Magicicada > Magicicada septendecula. The sequence continues at coordinate 132,134,623 of CM068368.1, forward strand.
TAATAGCAACACTATTAGTCCAGAACATACTTCAGATAATTGCTGCGGGGAGATGAAAGCCGTGGAAGAAGAGATGATATCGGATATACAAGGAGTTTCAGAGGAAAGTAAAGCCAGGGATGAGGAGATGATAGCCATTAGGCAGGAATTTTGGGAAGAAATGGACGCCGACAGAGAGGAGAGGATGGCGAAACTACAGGAAATGTCAACTGATATTGAAGCAGATTTATCTGTTGAGAATATTGCACCGTGTGATAATTTTGAAGTACCTAATGTCCTTGTGGAACATACTCTCAAAGAAAGTAATATGGAAGTTAACCAAGATGTGACATCTGAAGGATTAAAGGAGAACAGTAGCGTAGCAGGTGAACTTGAAAGTGATTATACAGAAACCACCTTATTAGGGCCTAGTAGTTCGTATCTCGGTAAAGTCGAATGTTTAGAATCTGCATCGGATTGTAGTGAGGCTAACAGAAATGAAATTAGTAGTAACAACACTGTTAGTCTGGAACATACTTCAGGTAAGTGCTGTGGTGGGGTGATATTTTGTAGTGTAACAGATATAGCATGCGAGAACCGTGAACATATGATAGGATCTGAAGCTATCATGGATGCGGACAGTGTATGCATAACACATAAAATTTCCGAACCAGTAGTAGAGCCTGGAACTAGTATGGATACTAACGGTGCAGGTATTTATGACTTATGGCCTGATGATGAGGTACTAGAAGAATCAATATCAGGTACTGAGGTGTTTACTGAGGACGGAGAGGTGAATGATACTGGTGACAATAAGGTGACAACAATTATGGTAAATAATAATGAACCGCCGCGTAATCAGTTTCATGTTCAAACACCACAAAATCAGCCGCAATCACAACAACATAAAAATACAACTCAGCAGATTAATACCAACTTATTAGCGACAGTTACTGGAAATGATTTAGTTGAAAAGCAGTTCAATCAATCAAGTATGAAAAATGTTAGTTATAAGAATGAAACTGTTATGTATGGCCTATATCCTGCAGCAATTAGGGATAATTTAATGTATAATAATGATAATAGTAGTAGATATGAGGGTAATATTAATATTGAAAATGGCACCGATCTTGTGGTCGAAGCAAAAATTAGGGGTTATGTTGGCGAGATATTGTTTAACAGCGGCACAGGAATATCGCTGTTGGACGAGCAGTTGCTAAAGAGGTGTAAAACCCACTTTATACAAAGGCCGATTCTGCCGGTATGTCACACAGGGATAAAATCAGGAGCGTGTGGGTCGCAGGTAATTAAAAAACAGGCAATTAAAGCAACATACGAGCAGGATACGGAAGTAGATGCGACCGTCCTTGAAGTTAAAAAACTCGGACATAATATGATTTGGGAAGTTGATAAATTGAATAAACGGCATGCTGCATTGGAAGTTCAGAAAGAATTATTGCCAGCTAAAGTTGATTGTCGACCTCACGTTATCAGACTGGGACGCTCGAAAGATAAGATAACGAGTAACTCACCGACCCCCAAGGTTCAGTTAATGAGTTGCGAGATAAGGCAATTACGGCGTATATTAAACAAATTCAAATCTGTATTTCCAAGTAAACGTGTGCGTTTCAAAACTGAGAAAAATTTATACAAAAAACTCAGAAATAAATGTCAGGATATAGGGGTAAGAATGTGTAGTGATTTAAATATGTCAATTCAGGTTTAAATGTTGTATGTAAGATGGCTCTGTGAATGAACAATAATCTAGTTTTGATAAGGAATGTTGTCTGTGTACCCTATGACCCTGCATATGATGTCGTTATCTGTGTGTCAAGAACATGTGTGTTTGTTTTGGTTTGAAGGTTACCACGTGTCTTTTGATTTGATGCTTCTGTCAAAGTGACAGTTGGAATTGTTAGTATTAATTGAGGATGTTTATTTGATTTTAGTTCGAGGGTATTATTATTATTTCAGGATTAGGAAGTTGTTTTGGGTATATTAAAAAAAAAAAAATTTTTTTATTTTTTGTTAGTTAACTAAAGAAAAAAAAAATTTTTTTTTTTTTTATGCGGGAAGGAGTTAATCCTGCAACGAATCACAGGATCATGATAGGCGGGGCAAGTTCATATATTACACAGACAATGGACATTCATATTATATTGGTAGATGGTTAAGTTTGGTTGTTATCAATTGTATTTAGTAAGGTTAAGGGTTTAGTTTAAAAAAACTGTGCATTATTATTTATGGTTATTCATGTACTGTGTTAGTGGAAATGTGCGCGCGTGCGCGAGTGGGAAACGTTTCCCGGGCGGTGCGTGAAGTATTATCGTTGTTTTGACATTAGCTGAACTGAGACATGTGTATCGCTACAATCCCTATACCTGTCGGACTATTGTTTACGTTCATGTATATTATTAGTATGTAGGCAGTCATGCATGAGATACGTGTAGTCTGATTACCGCTATGCATGCTGTTACAAAGTAAATGCACTCTACTTCATGAAAAGTGCATGGTCATTTATACTAACCATGTGACTTCCATCCACCAATAGAATGCGGACTGGTGGTTGGAAATTTTCTTAAGCCTGTCGTTACACAGGCAGTTCTTCTACGCCATCTACCGCGAACGGGTCGTGCACTCCTTGTACAAGAATTCTACCGCTTGCAAGGTGTTGTAAAGACTATTCGTCGATAGTGAAACGGGAAGGCTCAGAACTGTGTATGTAGTACATCTGCACGCAGGAGTGTTTAAACGCATTACGCGTATAATTACGACAGTTCTTCTACGCCATCTACCGCGAACGGGTCGTGCACTCCTTGTACAAGAATTCTACCGCTTGCAAGGTGTTGTAAAGACTATTCGTCGATAGTGAAACGGGAAGGCTCAGAACTGTGTATGTAGTACATCTGCACGCAGGAGTGTTTAAACGCATTACGCGTATAATTACGACAGTTCTTCTACGCCATCTACCGCGAACGGAACATACAATCCTTGTACAAGACTCTACCGCTTGCAAGGATCTGTTAAGACTTTTCGGGGATAGTAACGCGTGTGACGCATAACAATTGATTTTATATCTTTACACACGATATTAATATTGTAGTATTACGTGTGTAAGAAGTGAGTGTAACTGTATCACTGTGCGAGAGTTTCCGCAGTGACAGTATCATTAATTGTTACGCAATAGTTCCATCAAGACGTTTCCGTGCTAGTGCAAGATTTCCTCATAGGGTGGTCTGCTGATCGTGGTAGACCTTGGTATTCGCGAGAACACTTGAAGAAGCCGGAGAGGTATAAGCTCAATATACCGTTATTAGATTAAACTCACTGTCACCTGAGGTATTACTTGGTCTTAAACTCTATATAAGTTTGGCGAGTAATAAAATCCGTAGTACCGTTGTGTGCGAAGTGTCGGATTCATCGTGGGAATTGCAGGACATCAGCCCAGCTGTTACAGGACATCAGCCCAGCTGTTATAGGACATCAGCCCAGCTGTTATAGGACACCAGCCCAGCTGTTATAGGACACCAGCCCAGCTGTTATAGGACCAGCCCAGCTGTTACAGGACGCCAGCCCAGCTGTAAACGTTTCTGGTGAAACGTCTGTCATTTGTAAGCCACACCTGACGAACCAACTATACCGCAAAGACCGGCTCTTCTCTTCAACAACATCATCGTGGGAGTCTTCTTATGTAACGTATCACGTCTTGCGTATGAACATTATTTAACATTTTAAAAGAAAGACTCTATATCAAACATTACATTCTGTACATTTCAAATATACCATATAAACTATAACTTGTGTTTGTACAATAAATAATCTTAAACCCTCCAATATAGGCTTGTAATTTGAAATACACATACTATCATATCCTATGCGCCAATAGTTTAGTAATTTGTGTTGTCGCAATATATATCTTTAGATGGACAAACAGCAGTGGAAGAGGAGAATTCAATCACTTCTGTAATCTTTGGTTCCGGAAGATGTGTAAACATTGTACAACCGGAATAATAAGAATAATGAACACACAGTCTATTTCACACGATTGGTCAGCGCTTCAGCCAATCGAAAATCCCACCAAAGCTGTATATCAAACGCTGTACACCAATATCTAGCGCTGTATATCAATCTAAACAGGCAGCAAAAGGCAAAAAATTGACTATTATTACCGACGCCGTTGGAGAGAGTACAGGGGAAAAGTCAGGCTAGGGCTCATACTTGCTGTATCGAAACTGGTTAGGACTCTATAGCAACAAGTTAGATACATAGTAATCAGTTAAGTCACTGCAGGTTTAGATAGGCCAAATATTTTTTTAGCTGGACTAGGCCTACAGTTTTAAAATAGAGAAGTAATTAGACCAGATTACGTACTCTGTAGACATCATGGGTGGGACTACGTGTCCCACACTAACTTTTGTCTGTGATAGAGTGGAAGAGGAGACACAAACTCTGGAGTGTACAGAGGGACCAATTATGTCCGGCAATATTATCCAGAAAAACTACATAGCAAACGCCAATGGAATCATTACGCAGAGAAGATCCTACGTCAAATTAGAAGAAAAGAAAATGATCTTGCATTTTCGCACTTCCGACACACGATAGGAACAAAATAGTGGAAAAAAAATGTGTGTGATTGCGCAACTGCGGACACGCCCTCAGGAGGACGAGAAGTATTGTGTAAAATTTCTGCTATTGTGAAAAGGGTCTTAGGGTTTGGTTGGAATGGGAATCTTAACATTAGCAACTGATGGAGTTTCACGTGGCAGCGTGAATGAACATTATATTTTAACACCAACACCACCACCACCACCACCACCACCACCACTACTACTACTACTACTACTACTACTACTACTACTACTACTACTACTACTACTACTACTAATAATAATAATAATAATAATGTTAGGACGGTCTACTGATCGTCGTATGGTACAGTGGAAAACAAAATACAAGACACCAATTAAGTCACTAATCACCAGCTTTAATTATCACAATTAAACAGTTTGTAATCAACAAGATAGTCTCTTACAACAAATAAAATAAAAATTGTTCACACGTAATAAAAATGTCAACTAATATAAAACACAATTGTATTACAAGTGTCCCTCACAATTATAAAACACATATAATTTCGCCATAATACTTCGAACCGCGCTGTGTAAATGGCCGACAATAACTGAACTAAGCGCCGCTGAATGCCTATATTTATACTCCGCTGAAATTCCAGAATCATCAATACTACGCATCAGCGCTACAGTGGAGCGTAATACATTGCGGCCTTGTCACAGTGCGTGCGGCCGGCGAGGTCTAGAAAAGTCTCGCTAACGCATGTTGAGATCACGTAAGCACACAACATTACAGCCGGATTCCACTGGAACAGCCGAGAAATACGTAGAATGTTCTGTAATGGTGTAACACGTTTTCCGCATTACGTAACAATAATGATAATAATATAACATCAGCAATGCCAGTAGTAATGTGATACGATTGTTGGTGCGGGTGTTAAGTATTTTGCACGTGTACTCTACACGTTAATCGCAAAAAATAAGACTCTAGTTCATATATTTATCGGTAAGTATATTGTCGACAAGTACATCGCACTGGATTAATCTTATTGCTATATAATGTTAAGTAAAGTATTAAGACATATAAGACTCGAAGTATTAGGACTATAATCCAATAATTACCACGTCTAATTAGGATAAAGCTGTAACTTTAACAAATTACAGCGCCTTAAGTAAACATAAAGGAAAACATGACTCCAATATCATCTTCTTGTATTTCCTGTGCTGATCTTAATTTTTAGAAGTCGGCTATTAAAAGTTTCGTAACAGCAATTTAAAATACTTCCTGTATTTCCGATTTCAGCAATAATAAATCAAAAGTTGTTTAACTTGCCGAAATGGAGAACGAATCCATTAATGTTAACCTACATATGGAAAGAAAAAATAAGGATAAAACAAAGTTTTGGATACACTAATGTCTCTTCTCATTTGATATGTTATAGATTCATAACAAGTGAGAATTGTCGTTCTATTTTCTTTACAGGGTCTTGGGACTGCCTATTCTCCGTGAACGCCGTCTAGGAGTGCGATGTTTAGATGTTCTGATCTCTGCGGCAGGTAAAATCTATTGAGATATAGAAGAACTGTAATAATGAATGCATTACCCACTGTCATCTTCTTAAAACAATAAAATCTGCCAGTATCGTGCTTTTTTTGTCTGGCTGAGGACGGTTACATAATCTTTCGGTCGGTAAACTGATATTATTAGGTTATGTAGGCCTATGTGCTTACTCTATACTTTGTTATTTATGGTTGTTAGTTCTACCATTTCGGTAAGTAAATGAAACATTACGTAAGTACAAATTTAATTTAAAGTTATATAAAATAGCAATTCTGGTAGTGGCGATTACGCAGTCATGTAAACCGAGTAGAAGGCAGTTCCCAGATTAGAGTAGGCCTACGCGTTCTAAGAAATCAAATATTTTCTTATACTGAAAACGTTTTTGTGTATAATCTACATACGTGTGTGTTATATGTTTGTGTGTAACGGCTTGTTTCTGCATATCTGCGTACAATTTATGGCACGAAAAAATTAAAATTGTTTTTTTCTGTTATAGTGAGTTCAGTAAGACGTCTTTCCAGTCCCTAATAATTCACTTTAATAGCGAACAGTTTGGTTATGTATTTAAACAAATCAGTCAAAGAACTTTATTTAAAATCGACTGTCAACAAAAATCGTAAAATTCATGGGTTTCCTTCGACTACTTACATTAACGATGAGTTTCATCCAAGGATATTTTAGGACAGAATTTTTCTATTCTTGACGCCTCAAGAAGAGAATATTCTTTCCTGTACTATCCTCCTTGCTGTGTATGAATACTATAAGAAATAGACGGCATCGAAAGAAGCGAAATATCGGCTAAACATTTTGTTACATGATACCTGTGTATTCGGATCAATCAAGCATGTAAGGAAGCTTGAATTTAAAATAGTGTGATCACTGTGCAGTCTAACAATTACAGGTGCAGTGGAAATTATATGACAGCAATATGTAATATCTAACATGTAATGTCGCAGAATTAAATGGCATTGAAATTCCATCATCTCGGGAGGCATGGCTTTGCAGCCGATAAACTCTCCACTTATTGAACTGAAGCAAGAAACTCTGTACAAGATATTCTAACAACATTCTCTTGAGGATTTCACTAGCTTAGTTTGATTCTCTCCGTTGCCCACTACTGGGAGTACCTCTAAAACGATATCACGACTATAACTCACAACTTCACGAAGGAAGGACACAAATAGCACTAATCGTTTTTAAGCATAACAGACAAAAGACTGTCGATTAACAACCGCAATACTTGAGGCCGCAAAGAAAGTGAAATCAAATGGCATTAAATAGATAATGGCACTTTATAAAATAACTAGGAAAACTTAGTAAACAGGAAGGCCTAATATTCCTTACATACAATAATTACTCTTAACAATAATTAACAAAGAATGCAAACATTGCCAACATAACAAAAGCAGTAACAGCATATTAGAATTGGGTAAAAATTAACCCAGTAAAGAGAACGAAAAAGACGAATAACATCGTGTGCGGAATATGGAATGATCAAGTCCTCTGTAATGTTGCTGTTCGCTCGTGCGTCGTAAACAACTGTCAAGTGTTGTGCAAAATGTATCCGTTACAATATTGCAATACATTTTATCTCCTATTAGATAATTAAGTAAATATTTGATTTCAGCGTGTAAAGAAAAATTAATTCTATTTTACAGAAGAGTTAACTTGAATTACTGAAGGATCAAAACGTGATCTCGGTTTTAATTCGACCGTTTGGCATTTGTCTGTCTGTCTGTCTGTATATCTGGGTATTTAGGGAATGTCTGCGATTACAAACGTACCAGAGAAACAGTTATCATATCTGTTACATCGTCTTATCTACGGAAGCACTATGACTCGTCAGCGTTTTGTTGAATTCTATTTTTTTGTATGTATAAACAAATTTTAGACAAATTCTTGACCCCACGCTTTTGGTCCCGCCTCACATTCTACGTCATAGCTCTCTATCTAACTCTCTTTCTTTCCTTCAATTTCTCTCGCACTCTCTATCAATTTTCCAGCGTGCGTGGGCATATGGATTGAGCAGAGTGTAGCGTATACGATGATACCTCCCTGAAGCACTACACAATCAGCGTAAGTTTGGGTTCTGTAGCTTGGAAAAATTACTGAAACTTTCCTTTGCGTAATATTGCACTATACTGATTATTCATTTGAAAAATACAGGCAAAGAACTTATTTACATAACTGTTGAACACATAAATTTATTTCAGTAAAACTTGACATGCGTGTCCATACCTTTACCCCAAAAACTCAAATGTCTTTGAGATTGATCCCCCCCCCCCAAAGAGGGCACTGGTTACAAAATTTATAGGTCAATAGTTTAAAAAAATTGAAAAATTTCATGTAAACTATCAGATTAAAGAGAATTATAACCAAAATATGAATGTATGTTCAAGGTCTGGAAATTTAAAAACTTTTGGGAAAAGTTTACCAAAATTTGGAAAAATCGCGTAATTTCACAGTGCGTATTAAATTAAACAGATTTTTAACCAAAATCGTAATGTAGTATTAAATTTTATAAATTTAAAAATTTCAAGACACCACACCTCACGAAATGTTTAAGAACCTTGAAGAATTTATAAAAGTCCATGCCGGATATCAGACTAAAGGGAATTTTCACCCGACTCCGAATGTAGTGTTTTCACTGATAATTTTTTAACTTTAGGAAGACCACGGGCCAAAAATGGATGTCAAGATTCTGAAAAAAAATTGTAAACGTCTATGTTGTGCACCATGTTACGAGGAATTTTATTCAAAATACGAACTCGGCATCTTTAAGAATTTAACAAAATTAATGTCGTCCAATATCCCTTGCAAATTTTGGACTGCCTTGGATACGTTTACAAGAAAGTTTCTACCAAGAAAAAAAAATTACACATTATCAGTTAATTATCTATTGAAACATATGTAAGTCAAAAGCTATGACTAAATTACTTGTCATTTGGGCATTATTGTTACGAATTGAACTAAAAAACCTGTGCAGTGTTCGGAATTATGGTTTGTTCAACTCATATGATAAACTTTATTCACTTCTTAAAATATAATTTTTTTTAAAATTTGATTCATAGATTAACAAACGTGTTGCATAACTAAGAAATAATTGTGATTCTTGAAATTTTGAGTATAACTTTCATTCCGTTTTTCAATTTACTATTTCTTTGATGTGAATAAAAAATGTGTAAGTACCTACTTGATTTTTATTCTATTATTATTTTCTTTAGTTGATAGGGTTAATAATAATAATTATAAAGCACACGTGTTTTCTAGATTCACAGACGACATAACCGTACTTTTTCTGTTTCTTTGTTACTGATCATTAACAATATTATACGAAATAGTTGATTATAATATCAATTTAACATGTAATAACTAAGCCACAGCAACGCGTGGCCGGGGCAGCTAGTTATTCTATATTTTCTTGCAAGTATGTAGCTAATATTTCCACTTTTTTTATTATAAATTGTTTAATTTTCTTTCGTTGAGTCCTAATCTGGAAAGAAAGCCAATTATATTAACATGACCAGAAAAAATCAAAAAAATCTATGCTATGTGATTCGTGAATGGCATACACGCATAGTGGGCTGAAAGAATTGACCTGCTGACAAGCTATTTTAGAAATTTTATAAACAGTTTTTTCGAAGTGTGTAACATGGTGTTCACTGAATCCACCAAGGAAATACATAAATGTTTGTTTATATTGGTTACACCTAATATTAATAATTAAAAAATAATTAATTATTAATTGAAAGTACAGATATATAATTATAAACATAAAATATTAAGTAGGATATTTCAAAAAGTCCTAATATCCTAATGTAAAACTATAGAATATATATATATGTGTGTGTATGTGTGTGTGTGTGTGTGTGTGCGCGCGCGCGTGTAAAAATATAGAATCAATCAACTATAAATACACCTTTGCTTATGCACGTCAAAATCTGCGCATAGGGTCAGCGTTGCAAATTACACACTTGCAAGGAAGCAAACTGTACAATTAAATATTTTATATTACAGTAATTATCTCAAAGATGCTGATTTTCTTCTACATTGTCAAAATATTTCAATACATATGGATTTCTAGTGCAGTGGAAGACGCACTTATCCATACTTTTTACTAACACGACCCTTCAGTTTATGGTGTAAATATCTTAAAACTACAGTAAACCTAAGTTCTTAATATAATATACTACTATTCTTTCGCAACGTAGTTATAGATAACTATATTTTGCTTCATAATATGTAAGGTTTCTTTTTGTCATATACTTATAGTGGAATGCTTTTTACATTACAGCGCGCGCGCACACAAACACACACACAAACAATTAGAAGGAAAACAAATATTTATATAAATTGTTGCGTTATACGTTTGTTATTTTATTCAGAATATGTTTCCACATGCACATAAATGTTACACAAATGCACATTATGTGCACGTTAGATTATTTACTGTAACAGCATCATCAATTGCTTTCCAAAGAACATTCTACTACTAGTGCAAGACGTCAAACATCATAGCGAAACAAACAGTTGTGCGTAAATGGTAACACGAAACGTAGGAAACGAAGTACGAAAGTAATTTCATCGTAATTTACGTTCCGTGTAACAAAAATTAATCTGGACGTAGGCGAGTTTCTATCTTCGATACTCAAGCTTTTCCCTTGGCTACCATTAGAGAGTGGATTATTTTGATCGTTATATTACTAGCGGACTACGGTCAATTTTTTTGTTTTGTTCAGACAAATACAGCTTTGAAACGAACGCGCTCGTATAACGAGCCGATTTGTTAGTACTGTGATGTTGATTACATAAGCGAATATATTTTTTGAAAGCGCGTTTGTGTTTTTTTGCACACACACACACACACACACACACACACACACACACACACACACACACACACACACACACACACACACACACACACACACACACACACACACACACACACACACACACACACACACACACACACACACACACACACACACACACACACACACACACACACACACACACACACACACACACACACACACACACACACACACACACACACACACACACACACACACACACAGTGTATAGTCTGTTGTTGACAACATGTATCACGGAGCGTATGCAGAGAAATGAAATTTTAAATCCAGATTTACCTAACTGATGCAGAAATGTTTAGCTTGCGTTTCGCTGCATGACGATAACAGTGACAAATAGTCATTTTTTACCGCATAACAGTTCCATAGTAGACTAGGGGAAAAACAAAGTTATTTATCTTTTACCGCCTGACATTTCCCGGTCTATGTATCTTTAATGATCTTAGAAACAAGGTTTGCAGAGATTTTTGCCTTACGCAACTGCTCGAGAAAAGACGAAGATTGTGGTTACGTTTGCATTCTTGTCAAAAAACAATTTATCTAAGGCTGAGGCACGTATGGAATCAGTAAAGAAACAACCATTTAAATTACAGTGTTGTAGCCAAAACCGGATACATATCTATATTAGTTATATCGTTTCCTTAGTTTGTTTTAATTATACATCAATCGAATACACTTTGTTTCATAACCAACATTCACGTATTTATCTTGTTATATTATTACTATTTTTAATAATAATAATTTTTTTTTTCAGTGAAGGGTTAGTGAGGATCGGTCAAAAATAACACACATTTTTAACTTATTTGTGTCGACGTTTCGACAATGTTTATTGTCATCATCAGGACCTGTGTATGAAATACAAAAGAAGTATCAAACACAACAGAATAATTATTTGGGCGAGCGTGTTCGTGTATGTGAGTGTGTGTGCGTGCGTATGTATATATAATTGTATATGTGAAAGAGTTGATATAGTTTGTTTACATCTTCAAATGTTTTCTTCAAGAAAACGAGTAAATTATAGTATCACAGAACTTAATTTATACACTAAGTACAATTTAAATTTCTATATGTGATGATATTTTAATTAATTAAACAAACAGTAATCAACAATTGGATATTAGATTGGTACACAAAACGTTTATACATACAGCAGTCAACATATAGCATAGTAAAATATATTAGGCTACCTATAACTAAAAACAGATTAGGAGATTTTCAACTATGTAATTATTAAAAGATATTTTTAACATATTTCACTCACTACTAGTATTAAAAACAATTATAATTTAGAAACATACAAATTACACAATAACTGTAGAACTTTACGACCTTACATCAGATAGTTGACATAAGGTTACAAACAAAATTTTGTGATCAATTTATCTAACAAGTAAACTTGGATAATAATTCTAATCATATTGTTGTAAATTATAGTCAAGAGTACTATAGAATATTGTAAATTTATGTAACTTATATGTCCACAATCACCCCTTCTCTCTCACCAATTATCCCCCTACCTCTCCTTCTCAAAGCCTCTCACTCTAACCTGAAATCGCTCTCTCACTCTCAATCCCTCCCACTCACTCTCTCTCTAGCTCTCTCTCCCTCGCATTATCACTCTCTCTCTCTCTCTCTCTCTCTCTCTCTCTCTCTCTCTCTCTCTCTCTCTCTCTCTCTCTCTCTCTCTCTCTCTCTCTCTCTCTCTCTCTCTCTCTCTACTTGTCTCTGTCCACAATTGGCACTCTAAAACACTCACCATTTTTATTACACTATCGTCCTCACATAAATTAGAGAACTATGTACACGATAACAGTATAGATTTAACAACTTGCATTGAAGGGTTACAAACTATTATAACACAACATTATAGGTAACAGATCTAATATATGACAATGGTTATTACTTAACATTTACATTTTGTACAATGTTATTCACCTAGAACTTGGTCTATTGGTCTATACAGAGTACCTTAGTCTCATGTAGTTCATATATATGTCGGTCATAATCTCACTTACTCATGCTCTCTCTCTCTCTCTCTCTCTCTCTCTCTCTCTCTCTCTCTCTCTCTCTCTCTCTCTCTCTCTCTCTCTCTCTCTCTCTCTCTCTCTCTCATAATATAATAAATTAGTATTATATAATTATTGTTATTATTATTACATTATTATTATTCCAAATGAATTTGTTACATTAATTAACGTTTTAACAAGAAAACGTTAAAATTACTTATTAACATGCAAATAAAAATTCTTATTATGGTATTGCTCAACTTATTAAGTAAATTGACCATTTTAGCTCTACGCCCACGTTGTAAAATGTGTAAAATACATTATTGTATATTACTGTTCTAAACATATTGTAGTTACATGTTAATCACTTACATGAAATTAGATGTTAAAGAATATTTGAATTATAAAAACTCGTAAAATGTTTAACCCGTAATGTTTAAGACGTAACTACAAAAATCACAATAAAATTTAGTTTTGGCTCACTTATTTAAATACTGTCAGCTTATACAGTACGCTTATACTGAATCCCTCTTAATATATACCTCTCTTTCCAAATCTGTTCATACAGACACACATACACTTGTTATGCGTCACACAAATTTATTTCTGAATATAGAAGAAGGAGAAGATACACTCCAACGTAAGGTGACAGAAGGAGAAAACTCTTTTCTTGACACGAGCTACCGTAAAGATTAATAAAGAAGCTCAGGCGTTTCGAGCTGCAATGGGCCACCCGCTTCGAACAGACACAAGATCTCATCTAAGCTCAATGTAGCAGCAAGAAGAAAAACAGCACACCTGAGACTTAACCTCGCAGTCTCAGTAAAGCAAAGTTGCTGTTGTGTATAGGTGCTGGTGAGATGCTGGCTGAATCAGTCCGCCGGTCTTCAGTTCCTGTATGCCGTAGTAAAGCCATCCACAAGAGTGGTATGTTGTATTATCTGCCGAATGAGATCGGCCCGATGGTTTAGGGCGGTCATGATTTGACAACCAACTATGAAGAAACCTGACCTCTAGGCCATTCCACTGAATAGGCGGTTGTACAACCAGTGGAAAAGTAGTACGGTTTTCTAAACAGGCGAACGTCGGGCAAAATGACCTCAGCGAGGAAGGGGGCACTGCCATTCCTGAGAAGGAAATTTTGTTGCACCTGCAAACAAAGAATCCTGGCGATTTTGTGGGCATGATCAACTTGACAACGATTTTCTCGATGAACTCATTGCTTGTCTTCGCTGATAGATTGGACGCCATTAGTACTTTGTACGGATGAGATGCTTTCTTCTCCCTACCGTAGGACGGTGAAAATGATGAAATGTAACTGTGGATGGATTTCAATAAAATACAGTACAATATATAGTCTACCGTGAATTAGGCCATTAGGAGCTTGGACGTGAAGGTTACACTGCAAGACGAGTTGGTCATCTCCTTGTCCTATTTCTTGCTGCTGTTCTTTCTTATAGCCTCTTTCTATACAGAAAACCATGTCCATGTCCAGGATATTGTACTTAAAACTTAAAGCTCAAACTTAAAGGTAAAGTTTGCGTTGCGCTTTGCCTTGAAACGTAAATTATTTTGTAACATATAGTCTACGTTAGCTACTTCGTTTACTGTTGTAACGGTTGCCATAATGTACGTTTGCGCTAGACATAACTGAATTATTCCGTCTTGATAATTGTTTATTTTGATGCACAAAGGAGCCCAACTAGTACTCAGCTAATCAGATTTATAAAATTAATTTTAGATTTAAATTTAAATTAAACTACAAACGTTTCGTTAAATAATACTGTTACGACATCACAGAACAATTTACGTGTTTATCGAATGTTCCAGATGAATCCAGCGGAATGTGTGTGCTGTACGTGATTCTCGACACATTCGCGAGATTTTTCTGGAAGCCGCCAGCTGCGCGGACTGTGTCAAGGCCGTAATTAATTGCGTCGTACACACTGGCGCTAACACGCAGTTTGGAATCTTCTGGTCTGTGGGCGCTGTATAAATACTGGGCGGCAGCGGCCTTAGTTTTCAGTTATAGTCGCGATAAATTACAGTGCGGTCCGAGAGTTTATTGTCGCGCGATTACAAGTGATTATCGGGCGATATTACTGTGTGCGTTCAAGTGGTTATTAGTGAAGTGTTTAATAATCGGGCGGGATAATTGTAATGCAGTTGTGTTTAATATTAGTGGACATTTTATTTCCTGTGAACAAATTTTATTTGATTTGTTGTAAGAGACTGTGTTATTAATTACAAACTGTCTAATTGTGAAAATTAAAGCTGGTGATTAGTGACTTAATTGGTGTCTTGTATTTTGTTGTTTTCCACTGTACCATATGACGATCACGTAGACCGTCGCAACAATAAGTTTACAAAGGTAAAAGCAATTAACACACACGATTTAAAGTTTTTTCAGGTTTTTATAAAGCGTTTTATTTTACAGGTGGAAACACAGAAAGCACTACACCCCTACTACGACATGATGTGAGCTAAATTACACAAATTAGTCGCACGTAATGGCGACATGGTATTTGTTTTTACGTCTGCGACAAAGCTTGGATTACTGTTTCGTGACTCACCAAGTGAATAAGGGTTTACTGCTCGTGGGAATAAAACGAAACATATTCATGGACACGGAGACAAGAGAATGAATTCACTGAAACAAAATTGATGAAGTAAATACTACAAGTTTTTCTAGTGGACCTGGAGGCGTTGTTTGTTTAATGAAATATGCACGGGAAGTGAATACACATAAATGTTAGGTGGTGCCTACACAGAGTACAAAACAAACCGAATGCGACAGCGCATCACACCGTTTGACGAAACTAAAACATTAAAACATTTGTACTAACTGTACTAACTGTCAGTACAGAAAATTAACAAACATTTGAAAAATACAGGAGAAAAGTTGTGTTTATTCTACACATTGAAGAATTTTACATTTTTCAGTAACGTATTGTTTGTGTAGACCGTAATGTATATTTTACGCAATTAAATATTTCTCTTTCAAATTTTCTGAATTTTGTTCTGGCAGCAAAGATAACATTTTTAATTGTTTCAGTTTTATTTATCGTTTGTCGTTTGTCGTTTCCCAAGCCTAATCATATCACTAAAGTGCGCAAGCTTTTACGGCCAGAATCGTTGTGGGCGCTGTGTAAAATGTACGGTCTGATTGGTATAGCCTATGATTAAAACTGTTTGTTGCCATCTTTAAAGCATGGAACGGAGTAAAAACTGTCCCAAAACTGTTTACAAGATTGTCAATTGTCTCTACATAATTTTTCAAATACCTGTTCGAGCCTCATTTCTTTACAAACAGAGCATGACTTGTTCTCATTGGTACGCTTCCAGCATCGTATTAAAGCACCTCTTGAATGCACTCCCGTAGGTCTGTTTTTGCAGAACCTAAAAACTGACTGATCGGCTAAGGATTTCGTGTTCTTTACACTATTGGTAATCTCGGTGTACGCTCCTTGGACATCACCGTGCGGCGACTAGCACGTAAATTTTACATATGAGCAGCAAGTGCCCAAGACAATCTCCTTGTAGCCGGTCTTGGAATGTATACGTATCATAGCCGGTATGTATCATATACGCTCAGGCAATTTATGCAAGCGGCTTCAGCGGATACCCTACTAGTGTCAGCTAGAACGAGCACCCATTGTGAAAGCTCGCTAAAAAGTAAAATTCTGTTATATTCCCAGTACGTCTGCTTATGTACGAACAGTACGTTTTATGTGTTGTGATTAATAATCAATGTATATTTGGATAAACACGTATTAAATATTAATTCTTTTAGATTAAGTAACTACAACTACTAGCTTTGCAACGAGTAAATCAGTTAACAAGACAAGGTTAATTAATTGTTACCGTACTCATCACTTAAGTAAAAGTTTCTAGGAAAAAATTAGAATCACTAAATAACCACAAGTAAGGTTTAACGAGTAACAATAATGCTAGGAGCTCTAGGCGGGAGGTCGGACCCGAGTGGATAGTCTTGGGATGCACAATATTACAAGCATCGTACATAATAGCCAAATTTGACTATTTTAAAAACACAGCCATATTTAACCTTTATAAGTACAAAAAATAACCATAATTACTGAAGGGTTTTACTAGTTTCAAGATGTGAACAGCAAAGCGTCCGCAGCTGGGAGAAACAAGAAGGCTGAGAAGCCGGGAGAATCATCGTTAAGACAGCAACCTGATAGTGTTATTCACGAGGGCACAGGAACAGGAGAGAGATGCTTATTCTCAATACTCTCAATATTTTCTGCTTATGTTGACTTATGCTTATGTGTGGGTTTTGATTTTGGATTTGCTCATTTTTGATTTTTCGGGACACGGTGAGTTTGGTCCTTGTTTGGAGTGGTGTGCCACTCCTTGCTCTGGCGTTTTGTTTCTGGATCGTAATCAAAGGTCAATAATTCATCACCAGTAGTAACTTGTTTTGGAAAATCAGGATCATTTTCAATTAGTCCTAGAAGATCACGGCACACTTCCATCCTGTTGTATTTCTGTTCAAAAGTGAGGTTTTTTGGGACCAATTTCGCACAAACTTTTGTAATTCCAAATCCGTTTCTCAGAATTTGATAAACTCTAGTGTGGTTGAAATTTAATTGTTCTGCGATGATTCTAACGGTTAATGATGGTAACAAGTAAAAAAAGTACGATTTATGTGCTGTGATTTATAATCAATGTATATTTGGATAAACAAGTATTAATATTAATTCTTTTAGATTAGATTAGGTCACAACAATTACTAGCTGTGGAACGAGCGAATTAGTTAACAAGACAGGTTAATTGATTGTTACCGTACGCATCACTTAAATGAAAATTTGTAGGAAAAAAATGAGAATCACTAAATAAGTACAAGTAAGGTTTAGCAATTACCTAAAAACATTTTAAGTTAAACAAATCCCACAAGTTGTGGAATTAGCTTACTTTACATTTGCCCGTCAATATCCGCTGTTAGTGGTTTTGGTTGTAGGCCTTTGATGTGTCACTAGTCAAAGGAGTAGTCTACTGCACGCTTCACCACGACTGAGCCAAACAGAAGTGAGGTAAATATTACCATACACAGGAGCATACATTCGCGTTAATTTTGTTCGAGCTTATAAGATCTACGATAAAGGTCTCGTGTGTGTACGTTGACCTTTACTGGACCTTTGTTCATGGTTAGAGATTTTACAGTCACGTGTCCGACAAGTAAACATGTCCGACTTTGAAGGATAACGGTAAAACAATCACAAATTTCATCAACAGTTTATACAAGTTACATTTAATTCTTTAATCTTTTTTACAAGCGCGGTAATACATTCATCAATCGATATCTGTGAAATATGTATAATGTTTTTAGTAACCCGAAAATCGATAGGCGGCCGAAGCCCGTCGTTTCGATGCCTATGTGGCGAAGAGGTCTGTTACATATAGGTTCAGTATTGTTACGACGATCTCACTGATTGTCGTATGGCACAGTGGAAAACAAAATAAAAGACACCAATGAAGTCACTAAAAACCAGCTTTAATTATAAGAATTAACAGTTTTTAATCAACAAGTTATTTAACAAGATTATACTTGTACAATAATTCAGATTAAATTTGTCCACACGCAATAATAATGCCAACTAATAGAGTCCCGCACAATAATCACTTTTCACTCATTGTGGACAGCATTGCCTGTTGTTTATCAATTCGCAAGACATTGTTTTTGAAGTCGACTATAAATCTATATGCGTTCATAACGTCAACACCAAGAATTTCTTCATCCAGAATGTCTGCAACAAGTACTTGATGATCAAACTCAAGTCGACCGAGGCGTAGGTGTATCTCCACTTCTCCAAACACTTTTACAGGGAGTCTAGTAGATGATCGCAAGCTGCAAGAGCACCAGATCGGCTTGATATTTTTAACCACATCGAGGCGCACAATGGAAACTGTTGCGCCTATGTCAACTGTAATCAAGGTTGGCCTTTGTTGAACGAGTCCGGTAACTACCAAGCTCCCGCTATTTTTCTGAAGTGTAGAAATTGCATATTGTCTAGGGGCTTCTTTTCTCCAGTTATTCAGCACACGCCAAGGAACTAGTGCTCGTTTCCCTGCTGCTAAACTCTAACCCGAAAATCTCGTTGTAGATATCCAGGTTTCCCATATCTATAACACTTCGGTCTTCCATTCTTTCTTACTTTATTCTGTGGCGCCACTTGGATCTCTGTTCCTTGCTCTTCCTCATCGTATGTGCCGTCGCGATCTTTTAGCGCGCACTTTATGACTTGCCTAACCAGACGCTGACCTTGCGGACTCAAATTACAAAGCATTATCTGGGTGTCCGCACTATTCTGGTGTCTTGCCATTCGTTTACTTGCTGTAGTTTATTGTCTCGGACACCATCAGTAAATGCCTCCTTAGCAAACCTCGTTCGAAAATCTTCTGGCGCTTCAGGAGAGGCCAGTCTAATTAGTCTGTCGATACTTGCTTAAAACTCTTGAAGATTCTCCCCGGAATGCAGTCGTCTTGCTCTCAACTGAGTGCAGTACACATCTCGCAAATGTTTATCACCATACCGTAACTATAAACTTTTATCAATTCGGCATAGGTGTTCTTGCTGTCAGATTACACTGCTTGTAGTAGTTCTGCTGCAGGTCCTTTTAAATCGAGAAGGAGTGAAACTGCCTTCTCATTATCTGTCCAATTATTTGCGTATGCGGCGGGTTCAAATTGCCGTCGCCCAGTGAGTGCTTCCGTCAAAGGTTGGAGCCTTTACATGAACTGCCCCAGCCGCAGGCAAGGTGCCTTTCTCTATGGTCTTTTCTGTCTTTATCACTGGTACAGTCTGTTCAGAAATTTGTTTTGGTTGTATCTCATGAACTGCTCAACTTCATTTTTAATCTGCTCTTTTATATTTGCAATTGAATCTTCTAATGCAGATATCTTTGTTGACATAACTTTGAGTCACTGTTGACATAATTCTAAGTCTAAGACTTCTACGATAGGTTAGTAATTTGGTTATCAAGGTCACCTCGTAATTCACCCACGTCACCACGTAGGAGACCCAATTCTGCGGTAGTATGTTCTTGCATCTGCTTTTGCTCCTATATTAACGCTCTTATGTCACCTGCTTCACACTTACGTTCCTCTGCTTCCTGGTTTTACTTCTTCTTTCTGTCAATCTTCTGAATCGACCAGTAATGCTTTCTGGAGTTCTTGCGTTTCCAGTATTAGTGCTTCTGTTGTTCCTCTGCTTCATCCAAGAGGGTTTTTTGTCTCGCTTCCGCTTTTTCGTCTTGTCGTTTTTCTGTTTGTAGTAGAAGTGCTTGGAAAGCTTCGATCATCTCCTGTCGTCGTCGTCGTTCCTCTCTTTGAAACAGCAGCGCCTGGAAATTTTCAGTCAACTTGCTGGCATCAAATATTTACCGATTAATTACAAATTACATTAGTGTTGTACAAAGTGTCACTGTTTCCACTGTTAATGGTTCTGTCCCACTACTGACCCACTGTTACGACGGTCTCACTGATCGTGGAAAACAAAATAAAAGACACCAGTGAAGTCACTAAAAACCAGCTTCAATTATCACAATTAACAGTTTGTAAACAACATGTTATTCATTAAGATTATACTCATAGAATAATTCAAATTAAATTTGGCTACACGCAATAACAATGTCAACTAATAGAGTCCAGCACAATAATCACTTTTCATTAACAGCCACTTGAAACGCACTACGTAATCGCCCAAAGTAAACTGAATTCTAAACGTCAGCTGTCGTTTTTTAAATAGATAGCATAAGTGTTCTAGAATAGTCCATAATACGCGTCAACAGGTACTCGAAAACAGTAGAGCGTAATTGATTGCGGGCTTGAGGAAACGCGGACCTGCTGGGCTCGGCGGAGCGACGGGTGGAGGAAGCTCTCGGCTATTCCAGTCGGTTCCATTCGTTTCAGTATGTAGAGTATAAATATGAAAAAATGGGTACAGAGAAAGCTGATTGGTCGCAAAAATGTATAATCACTAGAAGCACCCACACACATTAACATTCCAGGCGTGAGCCTTCATCACTTCACACGCCTTTGGTAGACGCAGTCTGTGTCGGTAGCTGATAGGACGATTTTTTTCTACCGCAATTGGCCAGATTTCAATTTAGCGGGTGGAAATTTTCACCTCGGTTGCAATTGACCAGGTTTTGTACGATTGGGTCGCAACTGGCCGAAGACCGGGGCCTCAAATGATAAGTTGCCAACAGCTTTGCGACACGTAGCCATTTGTTGAGAATCCAAAAATCGTTGTTCAATTTTGATATCTAAAGTCTTAGTTAGTTGTCTTTATATCAATAAAATTTTCTTTTGATTCATTGATAAATAAAATCATGGCGTAAAATAACAGTACATAAATTATTTGTGTGCAATAAAAATTAGAGGATAACGAATGTTATAATGGTTTACATCATAGTTGTATTATTATGTAGAGAAACTCCAATATTTGTAACACAAAAACAATAATATTTCTAAAATACTCTTCCTTCAACTTATTCTGTTTACACTACATATGCCTCTATCAAAGTAATATTATACTTTCAAGTTCAAAATTTATCAAAATTAAATTCAGTTTTACGGATTATAGCCTCAAGAACTCGATAATAAATATCGTTCTCGGTTATCAACTTTGAAACGAAACATGCAACCAAATTCAGATAAGTTCACTGACTCTTTCGTTGCATGCTTTATGGCACTATTAACAGAACTTTATCTGTTTCCAGACGAGCAAACACGATCGACTATTTGTAAGGCACGCGATTGACGTGATTACAGCATTAACTTTGTGGCAGTATTTCAAAATACAGTGGTAGCTTATTTATAAACGTCATTTGGATGAACACTAATAACGGACTCAACAATCGTTTTCATAAGGAAATGAAACTAACGCCCTAGTTCTACAACAACCATTTTAACTATTTAGAAATGGAATGAACGTACCACCACCATAGGTTTCGTCAAAAATAAAAGTAACTCTTTTAAGAATGTTTAGTTTACAGCTGTGTGAAAGGACAAGTCGTTCTTCACATGACAAAAATTTTCACTCAGGTATAAAACGTTACGAGAAGCTTAAGGAATCAAACAGTTAGTTCTCCCAACGTGTTGAGTAACCGTGTTAACTTCCCCGTACGCTTCTGTACACATGTACTGTGGCCTCGAATCGTTTTGACGTGTATTACCAATCAGTCTATATTGTTCGGGGTTCATAAATATCTAAAATATTTCGGACCATGCATTTAGTACAAAAGACAAATTTCATTAAACTCTATGCTCATAAAGGACTCTAAACGCACAATCATGATCCACCGAAGATCTGGGACCGTAAAGCTAGCCACGGATTAAATCATAGCTCCACTGAACGATCGGAACACAACTCTCAAGTACTGGTATTAGGTAAAGTTATGTTAATGTTGCAGCTGCCCCTCGTTATCGATCGAGTGAGACAAAACAATGTATCATCTCCTTGCCTGCTATTTACATAAATTCCAACTGTCAGTTCCAGTGCACTTGCGGGAAAAATTCTTTTTCCCACTTTTCCTTCCCGTTCAGATCAGATCCAGTATGCTGTAATGTTAACAAAAGAAGTAACTGTTTACTTCTCAATACATCAGACAGTGTGTGGGAGCGCGCGTGTGTTTATTTGTGTGTATCATCCGTGTATTTGTGTTACACATGTCAATGTGTGTGACTAACTTGGTGTGTGTGTGCTGGGGTGCGTGAGCGGGCGTGTCTGATTTCCATTTCCAAGGTTACTACGAAATCTGTGGTTACTTCCAAGTTTGTTTGCGGCATCAAAAAGTCATATTTGAGATGACTAGGCATTTCTAATATAAGAATAATAAAAAAAAGTAGTTTGTCTTATGTGTTGGTATTTTGTGTAATGTATCTCTTCTATAATGTTTGATTCCAAAGCGATGCAATTGCTTATACCCTTTGTCTGTCTGAGAATTGCACTTAACTGTCTGTCCTTTATCGTCTTAATTGCACTTTTGTCCACTGAACAGTTCAAACGAAACTGCGTGAAACTAAATATGACAAAGTCATGTCCCTAAACCACATTCTGAAACGATTCTTTAAAATTGTGTGTTTTATGTATGGCTTATTTTTTCACGACAAAACTTTTAGACATTCATCAAGAGATCACTATAGAAATAAAGACGATATGCTTATGAAGGGTTTTTGTCCAATAATTCCGTTTTACCACTAATTTCAAACCCAGAAAAAATTATAAATAAACTCATTAATCAGAATATATTTTAATATAACTATTCTAATTTTTAAATCTGTACTATGAGAAGTATACATTCTACTTCACACCTTTCTTATTAAATAAAATATTTTTAAAAACGGTTACACAACTAGCTGTTACCCGCGGCTTCGCACGCAAATATTTTAATTTTAATAGGTATTTTAGGGCGGATCAGTAGACCAGTGGGTATGGCACCTGGCTACGCAGTCGATTCCCGGCCCCGCATCATAAAATCAAGGTGCGTTTTTCAGCCCCAGGTCGACTCATCCTGTTGAAAATGAGTACCTGGGATAACATCCTGGTGATAATAATGGGTGGCTGGAGCGTAGTGCTGGCCATTCTTTGTATGGCGTACGGCTCACATTAGGCAGTCTACCCTGCCTACTCCTAAGCTACTTCAGTGGTATACATAGGAGCTATTATTATTATAAGTATTTTAATATAATATTTATTATCTATGTCTATATGGCGTTCTGTCAGCTCGTATAAAAATGTTGTACTCATTAGTCAAATTGTCTCCAAAGCTGTTTTCTACACATGTACTATTTTAACTTGTACTAAATTATTATGTTGGTGCAACAGCCTTTGGAAATTCAAGACAACCCGTTTATAAAGCCTTTGGAGATATTTATAAAGTACCTGTTAAATCAAAAACGCTAAATTCTTTATTTTAAGTGTTACTCTGTTAGAAGCATTGTATAACACATTAAACGTTATGTTTTCCTCAACCATGGGTTTTATTTATTTCAGCAGTAAACTAAAAACCAAAAACCGTTGTCACCTAACTTCACAAATGAAAACAACACGTATTTTCGCTTTGCATTAAGTACTAGGACAACTTGCAATTACTACACATCTTTTTTCCCACATCTAATATATCATACAATCGCATATTATATAAAACATCGAAAATGTACTACAGGAATGGATAAATGTACAGCTCCGAAGCCGCTAAATAGCTTTTGTTTATTTACTTGTTCCTATGGTAACTAATTCTGGTCTCCATGTTGTTATTAACATCTTTAGTAGTAGTATTTAATATATTACATTACTAATTCATTGCATCATAAAAAATACGTATAAACGTTGTAATGGTACATATGACACTACATACACCAACGTACCAAAAATAATTTGAAAGCCACTACTATTAAGAATACCTACAAGGTCAAGCATACCACCATGGATAAAAAAGAGGAAGTATCATACGTTATACCAAGTGAATTTAATAAAGAAGGAATTACTATTAAATGTACTAATAAAGAAGAAAAAGAAGACTAACAACGAGACGACTTACATACCTTACCCAATAGATCAGTGAGAAGGACACAATGGAAACAAAAGAAGAAAGAAGAATCAGTGAGAAGAAAATAACAATAACGACTCCAAGAAAGAAAAAAGAAGAACCAGTAGGAAGGAAACCCATAGAAGACAACACGGAGAAGAAACTTATCAAACAAAAGGAAGGAAACAAGTGAAAACAACATCATATATAAACTAACTAAGAGTGAGAAAGAGATCAGTGAAGAAAAGAAGAAAGATATCCAGACCAGACACTAAAAGGGAAATAAAATGAAATATAATGAACTAACATAAACCTATGAAGGAATAATTATAAAAGAAGAAAGAAGAAATGGAATTAATGACATGATTTAGCTGGTTATTAGCTAAATGATGTGCAGACATAAAAAGAAGACTATGTCCAAAATATAAATAACCAGTTGTACAGTGGAATTGATGTTAGAAAAAACCCACTAATTATCAGTAATTAAGACAATAAAAGATAAACAAAAGGTACTCTAATAACTAACAACAAATGTACCAGTATTAAATGAAAGCAAATCAATCAGATATAATGCAGAAATACAAATCCAGTAGCAACCCATTACTGCTTACCTAGTATGCAACATAACCTAATCTGGGCAACCAGTTTTCACTAAAACTGAAGAAAAACAAAGCCAAGACAATATCAAACCAAAATGTATTATAATGTAAAGTAACTAGAGGATATAAGGAACGTTTTATATACAATAGATAATGTAATGAGTAAATATAAAAGCTGTATTAATGTAATTCAATATGACTATATGCTTGTTATAGCAAAGATGCCTGATGCAACCAAATTATGTTGTAAACTTATTATATAAGAGTAGGAACTCAACTGACAACATTGAGTGAGGCAGAATACTACTCAATTGAGTAAACTCAATAAATCTAACTACCTAAATAATAATAATAACGATAATAACAACAAAACTATGTTAACAACTAGCTGCAACTAATCTTAATAACATCTAAACCAAGATAACAACCAGTATAAATGCAGAATGAACTGCTGCACAATGAGAACAATGCTATTAAAACCATTATAAGAGTCATTTAAACAACAATGAAAATAATATGGAAGGAGTATTAATCATGTAATAATGTAACTTTATGATGTATGGTAAACATACTTAGCAAACCATAATTAAGGCAATAAACCTATGAGATAAGGAAAAAGGACGCTATCAGTAGTGACAACAACCAATAAAGTGTACATAGGCCATATTAGAAGGTCATTAGATATTAGTATTAGTATAATATAAGTAATAAACAATACGTATAACCATAGACTTGGGACTTAAACCTATGAAAACAGACATAGTGTAATTATTAATGCATAGTTTTAAGGGAAAAGTGAATAATAAGATGAGGATAGGTTATCACCATCAAAATATGGGATAAAAACAATGTATTTAAAATGTTTAATAGCTTAATGGACATTATGTATTTATATCAAGTGCGATTTCAGCAACCCCAAATCTGAACTATACGATGTGGGGATGCAAAATACTCGTCATGAAAAAATAGAAACGATAGAGATAATAAAAATAACGTCAGTGCAGTTATAAATAAGATATTTGAGTTATAAAAATAATTGAGAAGTGCTGAGCCCTTGCGCTTGGGTCTGTGAGCCGCAGATTCATAATCTCAAAACCAGCCTACTGACGCGACTCTAATCGTCTATTTTAACGAAGCCCGCCGAGGTTAGACAAATTAAAAAATATTAACCAATCAGAGCCTATAAAAAAATACGAAGTGCAGGATTCCGACAGAGGAACCAGAGACAGTTTTTCACCAGCAACGAGAGCGACTACACGCTCGCCGATCGTCCAGAAAACGTGCTTTTGACAGCGAACAACTGTAAACACACTAACTAACCTCAAATTTTGAGTGGAGGTTATGACAACAGAAGAAGTCAGTGCAGTATATTTTCAAGTGAACTAATACGGAGTATATGCGTATAGGAATGAGTGCAGTGCAGTAATTAAAATTAATTAATTAATTAAAGAATGTTAATTAATTACAAAAGTTGAGAAAAAGTGTAAATCCTTCGAAGGAGCAGTTACGCAAGTATCAATACAAATAACAATTATACTATGCTTGTCAAGTAATAAATAAGTAAAAGAACGCTAGTAGCGAATCGAATTAATTTGAATTATTCGATAAATTGCCCGAATTCTAAAAGGAAGGGAACTTAGAAAATTTAGATAAACAATGATAAAATTGAACGATTTCAGTAACGACAATTTTAACTATTTATATGATTCTAATGTATTAGCATAAGAAAAGACATTGAATGATCAATGAAGGGAAACTGAACCCTGACCATTAGGAAGTTAAGAATGTTTTATGTTTTATTTAGTAATTGAACTCAGAGTTACACAAGAGGGTAACCTAAATGTATCAAATGAATTTAATTTACCTGTGTTATGTACATCCAATCTAGGAGATGATTCAGAACCATGACACTGAATTTAAATGATTATTATCACATATTAATTAACTAATGCATCAATGAAAAATAATTAATGAATTTTAAACAAACCAGATTACATGAATCTGTATTAACTTCAATGATTAACAATGAACAGTTGTTCATATTTTATATTATTTCAAATTAACCATTAATGATTTTATGTTTTGACTACTTATTATTACAGTAGTACATCTTATTATATATGTGTATTTTTCAGACTCAAAGAACCTACTACTACTACTACTACTATCAGTTTTATAAAGCATTATAACCTACTTGTTTACTAATGAAAAATATTGGACTAGCCAAATACAGTCATACCATCCTGAGATTTTTAAATGTTTTAGAGTCCATGTTCTAATTTAATTGTTAAACAAAAGGAAGATAAACTATCTTATTGTATCAAATATTAATTGTTCTCGAGTTGAATAAACAATTATTGTTTTATGAACCTTTAAAAGAGTTGACGTTTATTGCAAACGATAAAAAAACAGCTTAGTGGGAAACCCGAGACGGTTGGTACCAGACTTCAAAAGCGGACATTCAAATGGAATGATTTTTACCAACCGCACCATCCAATACATTGCTACACATTATAAATCATAGTAAATATCATGTCTATGTTATGTTTATGTTAGTGTATAGGCAGGACAGTACTGATCCGCTCACCATAGCTGATAACAGAAGAGTCAACGGAACTTCCTGAGGATCAAACTCAAGCAAGTGAATTAAAAAACATATTAAACCATATAAACTGAAACAATTAAACGACGATAAAAAGAGTAAGTGAACCGATTTATTCACTACCGGATTCAATAATAGATTGAATTGGGTGGAATAAATCACTAATACGAAACTTAATAATAAAAACGAGCTTTCAACAATAATAATAAAACGGTACAACCATACCCCATATAAATTATAAAAGAGAGAAGATCGTCTTTTAACAACGTAAATTTTATAATCGTTTGAGACAATTACAAAATGTATAGACGTATCTGTATACAAAATTACAAAATATATCGATACAATCACATATTAAAAACATTAAAAACTGCAGGAACGAATAAAGGTACAGTTCTGATGCCCTAAATATCATTTGTTTATTTACTTGTTACTATGGTAATTAATTCTGGTCTCCATGGTGTTTTTGACATATTTATACGCGTCAACAAAAAGGCATAATTAAAAGAACCTAAATCCTGTGAACGGGGCAAAATATCAAGTGTCAAAGGTTACCTGTGTAAAATTTGGTTTCAATCGGTGTAATGGTGAGGATTTGTATTGAATACAAATAAACAAATACTCAGACTTAAAGTTATATATATATATATATATATAGATAAATTAGTAGTAATATTTATTACATTTCATTACTTATTCCTTACATCATCAGAAATACGTATAAACATAAATTTTATAATCGTTTAAGTCAATTAAAATATTAATAGACGTATCTGAATTTACAAATTATGTCAACACAAGTACCCGTTAACTCAAGAACGTTAGGTTCTTTATTTTAAGTGTTACTTTGTTACAAGCATTATCTATACACATTGTAATGTGACAGAAGGAGGAAGGACCAAAAAAGCGATTAAGTCTAATATAAAGTTACCCTTATTAAAATAATTCACCTATTTATAAAATAGAAAATGACCACTACGTCTAATAAAGAAATACCATGCAAAGTATAATCATAATTAATGTATGTAACTAATGAACAAAATACTATCTGTCAATGTACCTAAGTGAAAGGACTATCAGTTGTGCTAAGACACAGAATGGATTGACAGGAATAAGAATCCTATTATTAATGTGTAATCATAGTAAAGGACAGTTGATAACAGACCGACACTAGAAAAAATATTAGTATTAAGTATTAGACAATTGTTGGAAGTCTAATTTTGTTGTTTAATGTTAATTAGAGTTTTAGCCATAAGGGCATAATATTGTTTTAATATGTTTGTCTCATGTTTATGTTTTTATTTGTTATTTCATGGAATAATTATAATTAATCAAAATATATTAAGCCAACAGGCTATATACAGTAACATTTATAAATAGGAACACTGTACAAAGGAAGTACCAAGATATAGGCCAATATCAACACAATATTATTGGAAAACTAACAAATTATCAAATTACTGTAAATCAGTAAGTTATAGTAAAATCACTAAGATAGGCCTTATTTTTATAGTGGTAACAACATTTTAAATAGATTAATAAAATGTAATGTAATTTTGTAAATGTCAAACTGCCTGAAGACCTATAAAACAGAATTTTGTAAAGATGAAAAAATATCTATTAGGACACTCACACATAACAAGTGAGATATCAAAATGCTTGTCTTTCTATCAGGAAGATCACTTTGTAAATTAATTTAAGTCCAGTTAAGTAGTAAATAGGGAGTAATTTGGAGTATAAAATGTAAAAACTATGTATTTTAAATAATCAGGGTCACATGAACACTGAACCCAACGGTATTGACCAATAGGAATTTTGTTAATTTTGGTCAAGCCAGTTGAAAGAAAAAGAAAAACTCAACATTCTATTGTTAGACACGAAAGTATTCAGAACACCTCTGTGCAGCTATGAGCCACAAAGTATAACGAAGAATCAAATCTAAGTGGAAGAAAAAAGTAAAAATGTTATAAAACATAGAATCAAAATCAGAAGGAAGAAATGAAGATAATATAAAATAATAATAAATAAAAGAAGAACAATTAAAAAAATAATATATTATAAAAGGAAACAAAAAGTGAATAAATATCTCTACAAGTTGGTGAGACTTAACCTTTTTATAATACCACTTTTACAATTACACGACAACAAGATTAACTCAACTAAAACTTTTTTCAACAGAACACTAGTGGAAAGAAAAAGAAAACTAATTTAAACACAGTGAACATTTTGTGTAATTTATTTTATTTGAAAAAACTGGTGGTGAATACATTTCACACAGATTTAATTGGCCAACAAGCCGCCATCTTGAATGTTACTTTGAATGCTGGGAAGAACCATAATGCATTGTATTGGCAATTTAACTTGAGTTATTATTTTTCCACACTTTATTAAAATTAATTTTGTTTGTATTAGTCAATAAGAATTATATAATTGTAATGTATTGTACTCCTTGTGGACATTTTCCAACTTTTTAATAGCAGTCCAAAGAACCCGAAAGATTAATATAATAACCAAAGGTAAGAAAGAAATCGAATTGAGAAGAAGAGTCGATACGGGCAATTAACAACTTCGACCTTAGGGTCATTAAACTGAATTCATGAAAATAAATGTTAATAATTATTCCCAATTAATGGTAAATGTGTTTTATTTATAGAGTAAATTATAATTACAGGGTTACTGTTTAACAAAAGAAGAGTAAAACATTTTCGGCGATTTGAACTTCATCATAAATAAAAGATCACGAAGATAACCTCCAATAGGCAACTAGATACTATGAGTAAAATCGAATGAAAACAGTGACAAGCCTAGTCCCGCCATACAAACGAAATAATTATTAATTTTTTTTTTTACTAAACCATTAGACAAATAATAATTATTTTTTTTCTTTAATAAAATCAAAATTAGAAGTAGCAATTCAGGCTTACAATCGCATTATTATGCTACGGTAATTAAAATCGTTGATCGAAGTGAACCCTATAACTCGCTAACCCTCTGAAGGTTAATAATTAATTTTATTTTAAAATAAATAAAATTTAAATAAATGAAATTACATACAAAGTAAAGTAAAACACAATTCAACATATTTATAAAAGGAGGACGACCAAGTTTTCACTACGTTATAAATTGACGCTTTCAACGCGGGTCCTAAAGAACTTCATCTTAATAAATCCAACTTTATACTCCATAATAATAGTAATAATAATAATCACGAGAGAGAGGAAAACGATAATAGTCGTTACAGATTGACGCTTCCAACGTGGGGCGTAAAAGTATTTCAACTTAATTCAACAATAAAAAAAACGAATCATACATACAAATAAAAACAGAAGAGGAATCAGAACCTTCTCGTTACAGATCGTAAAGTTACAACATAGAACGTTATGTTTTCCACAACCATTGTTTTTTTTTATTTCAGCAGTAAACTAAAAACTAAAACCCGTTGTCACCTAACCTCACAAATGAAAACACCACGTATTTTCGCTTTTCATTAAAAAATAGGACAATTTACAGTTAGTACACTTCTTTTCCACATCGTAATATATCGATACAATCGAATATTTAAAATATCAAAAATGTACTGCAGGAACTGATGAAGGTACAGTTCCGATGCCGCTAAATAGTATTTGTTTACTTAATTGTTACCATGGTAATTAATTCTGGTCTCCATTGTTTTGTTGACATCTTTATACACGTCAAAAAAGGGCATAATTTAAAGGGCCTAAATCGTGCAAACGAGGTAGAATATCAAATTCCTAATTACGCAGTTTTTTGCGCCTTGTGTCAAAGGTTATCTGTCTAAATTTTTGGTGGCATTCGGTGAAATGGTGTGGATTTGTATTCAATACAAAGAAATCCTCAGACTTTGCGTTTTATATATATAGGCCTATAGATGTAGGCGGAAAATTCATAGAACGTTTGTTTTTCCAAAATAGAATAAGGACACAGTATTTCACGACGTAGCATGTATAAAGTCCTGTTTCAAACATATTTTTCTGTGAAAACAATGTAATGTAGAAATACGTGAGCTTTCATTCATTAACCTACAGTTTATAGAAAATGTATAGAGTAAGGAAGTCTAAATTTTGCTAATGCTGGAACGTGTTATCTTAATTCGAAAAATGTTGAATATAATTAAAGCTCTGCGTGATTTGGTTTTTTGTTATTTTATTTTTGAGCGGAAATTAAAAATTCGTTAATTTAAAATAATTGTCACTAAGAATAATTTTGACCAATCTTCTATTATTTTTGAACTCAAACAGTTACATCGAAATA
The DNA here is from genome assembly GCA_034769895.1 of Magicicada septendecula. Classification (NCBI taxonomy): domain Eukaryota; kingdom Metazoa; phylum Arthropoda; class Insecta; order Hemiptera; family Cicadidae; genus Magicicada; species Magicicada septendecula. Next base: position 132,166,642 of record CM068368.1, read on the forward strand.
TGATTAAATGCAATTAAATATATTTTTCGAAATACTGTATTGGGAAACGTTTTGACACCCAGAAAATAAGAATGAAACGGCATGAAAAACGTGACAGTGACGCCACGAGAGTTTGCACGTTAATATACGAGGATTGTTCAATAGAAACACGTTTGACCTGCGCAGCCGTGACTTCGTCGCCATGGCAACGGAATTAATTTATTTACATTGTTTGTTCAAGTACTAGTGACGCGTCTGCATATTTGCAGTTTGCTCTTTTCTAAGCGTTGTGACTGGGTTGAAAATGGCATCTATGATAGACAATCCGTCCAAAGATAATCTACGTGCCGTTTTTCAGATTTTGGCCGCTGAGGGGCGTCAGCCAACGGAAATTTATACGAACATAAAAGCTATATACGGTGACCATAGTTATTATTATACGGCAGTGGTTGAATGGTGCAATAAATTTCGACAAGGAAGAGAATCCACTAAAGATTTGGCCCATGAAGGACCTGCACGTGTTGCAGCATCAGATGAAAATATGAGACAGCTGCAAACTGCTTTACGCTCAAATAGGCGCTTCAAAGTTAGAGAACTTTCTCAAATGTTGAGTATCAGCGTGGGAACTGTTCATTCCATCATTCATAGTCTTAGCTGCTCAGTAGATTCGACGACTGCTTACTGATGAGCAGAAAAATTTGCGGTTCGGCCTTATCATTACAGCATTTAATGCGCTATCAACAACAAAGTAATTCCTTTCTACACCAAATTGTTGGCGGTGGTGAGTATTGGTGTTATCACTACGAACGAGAATACAAACGTCAGAGTATGCCGTGGAAGCATGCACAATCTCGGAAGGTGAAAAAGTGTCGGTCCCAACTTTCGGCAGGAAAAGTAACGGTGACAGTATTTTACTTCCATATTCCTTAAGGAATGGAAGTATGGTGATGGCAAAAAAAATCGTGTTCGAGATTATTGCAGATTCTGATACTACTACACTCAAAACATGAAAAAAAGTCGTTTTCCGAAAAGTGTCTGTGTGTCTGTCTGTCTGTCTGTCTGTCTGTCTGTCTGTGTGTCTGTGTGTCTGTGTGTCTGTCTGTCTGTAGATTTTTTTTCTATGGCAAACGATAACTGCCGCAAATTCAAACAGAATCAAATAATTTTTTGCATACAGTCCGGTTTTGCAGAGCTCTCGCGACCTATTGTTTTTGGTGAAGATCGGTTGAGGGAAAGGGGTAGTTTACCTGCAACGGTTTTTTTTTAGCAAGGGTAATTTTGTTTGTTTGGCAAACGATAACAGCCGCAAATTCAAACAGAATCAAATAATGTTTCGCATACAGCCCTGAATTGTAGAGTTCTCAAGACCTATTGTTTTTGGTGAAGATCGGTTAAGGGAAAGGGGTAGTTTACCTGTAACGTTTTATGTTTTAACAAGGGTATTTCCTATGGCAAACGATAACAGCCGCAAATTCAAACAGAATGAAAAGATTATTTGCATACAGCCCTAAATTATAGAGTTCTCAATACCTTTTGTTTTTGGTGAAGATCGGTTAAGGGAAAGGGGTAGTTTACCTACAACGTTTTTTTAACAAGGGTATTTTCTATGGCAAACGATAACAGCCGCAAATTCAAACAGAATCAAATAATTTTCTGCATACAGCCCTGATTTGTAGAGTACTCAAGACCTATTGTTTTTGGTGAAGATCGGTTGAGGGGAAGGGGTAGTTTACCAGCAACGTTTTTTATCATGCGTATTTTCTATGGCAAACGACAACTGCCGCAAATTCAAACAGAATCAAATAATTTTTTGCATACAGCCCTGATTTGTAGAGTACTCGCGACCTATTGTTTTTGGTGAAGATCGGTTGAGGGGAAGGGGTAGTTTACCTGCAAAGGTTTTTTTTATCAAGGGAAATTTTTTTTTTTTGGCAAACGATAACAGCCGCAAATTCAAACAGAATCAAATAATGTTTCGCATACAGCCCTGAATTGTAGATTTCTCAAGACCTATTGTTTTGGTGAAGATCGGTTGAGGGAAAGGGGTAGTTTACCTGCAACGTTTTTTTAACAAGGGTATTTTCTATGGCAAACGATAACAGCCGCAAATTCAAACAGAATCAAATAATGTTTTGCATACACTCCTGATTTGTAGAGTACTCAAGACCTATTGTTTTTGGTGAAGATCGGTTAAGGGGGAGGGGTAGTTTACCTGCAACGTTTTTTTATCAAGCGTATTTTCTATGGCAAACGATAACAGCCGCAAATTCAAACAGAATCAAATAATTTTTTGCATACGTCCCTGAATTGTAGAGGTCTCAATGACTTTCGATTTTGGTGAAGATCGGTTAAGGGGAAGGGGTAGTTTACCTGCAACCTTATACGTTTTAACAAGAGTAAAGTACTTGAAAATTTATTTAAACTTTTTGAAACAATGGTAATTGTTAAAAATAAAATAATTTTGTTGCCAGGCAATAAAATTATAATTTTTTCATTTTAATGTAATATAATATTTTTCATTTAATACAGCAATAAAAAGGCAGGTAAGACACAGCCTGGCTGTTTGGCTGAAAATGATTTTAAATATAAATCTTAGAATATGGAAGTCATGTATGGTTCTCCATACCGATATTTTTTTATTATCAGGGTGTGCTGCTCTTAGATTTTAAAGAACCTGGTGTCAAAATCAACGCTGAGGGATATGCAGACAGCTTAAAACGCTTACTGGTCAGCATTAAGAATAAACGTCCCGGGAAGCTCACAAATGGTGTCATTCTTCGGCATGATAATGCTCGACCCCATGTAGCCCAGACAATTCAAGATCTGCTTGGTCGTATGGAGTGGAAAGTCTTACAACATCCACCTTACAGACCCTACTTGTCCCCGTGGCATTATCATGTTTTTGGCACATTAAAGAAATCAATAAAAAGGACGGCGGTTCAAATCGGACGCTGAGGTAGAGTTTGCTGTTAGCGAATGGTTCCGCAAAAAGTCGCAAGAATTTTACCAGTAGGGAATCTAGAGATTAGTGCAACAGTGGGACTCATACCTCAATGTTAATGGAGACTTCTTTTAAAATCGTTATATAAAAAATGCTTTACAACCTCTAAACGTGTTTGTATTGAACAATTCTTGTAGCTTGCCTACCAGTCCTAGATGGTGTGAAGTTAAACAGTTAGGAGAGGAATACAAATGTTTACCTTGGACACAATGGTAGCAGCGGATGAGAAAGAAGACGTGATGTTCTTCTTGGTTGGTTGTTTATGCAGATCAATCAGGCATCTCGCTCGAAAAGTTATATAGGAACGTTGCTTGCAGCGTTTGGAACAACGTTGTTTTTGGTGTTGGGGCGGCTCTAATGAATTCACCTCTCTGAAGATGGCTGCTGCGCTTGCCACCGAAACGTGAATTACATAAATTTGATTAAACGTCAGACACAGATTTTTAGCCTGTAAATTTCAACTAATTACCTTAACAAGGAAGTACACTAAACAAACTAATAAGTACAAAATGTTGGGTAATCGGAGAAGACACTTGTGCAATGTCTTGTGCACTCTGAGGTGTAGGAATTACAATACGGCGGTGAGTTTCCGACTAGGCAGCTGCATCGATAGGAGGGGGCCCCTACGTGAACGTTTTGGAGGATAATGACGTTATTTAACACAGGAAGTCAATAGACTTACTTAGATATTTTATTATGTTGTCCTTAAATTATCTTAAACAATCAACCACACAGTTTCACAAAAGTATTTAAAACGAAATGCATTTTTAAATAAATCGCCGTAAAATACTTTTACTGAAATAAAAGATGAAAGCAAAGTCTTAAGATGGCGAGTGATACAGAACTGTTGAAAATATGTTAACATGGGATAATAAATTTTGCTGTTTAAAACCGGGGGTCTCTGAGAATAAATTCCTTAGGGCCACAAATCTGCCAAATATCCAAATCCGTCACTGAGTACACAAAACAAAATCAGTATCAGAGATTACTCATAAACAGTAAAGTTTATTGTAAATTTAGTAACCAAATTAAATTATTTTAAATTAAATTATTTTAAATAACACTTGAACATTACAATTTTTTATATTGTATTATTTTCCTCAATACACTTAAATTAAATTAAAATATCTTTCCTCTTGAATTTTTCAACGACGTAGATGAAAAGTGTATAGTCCTACTACCTAATGGGAAGTTTGCAGAACCAAGTAAGACATTTGCAGTTTACCACAGCACGCCTACATCAAGTTGTACGGCTACAAAGTTGTCAAAACCAAAGGTTTCGTGGCTTTAGAACAGCCTGAAAATTTTGTGGCTAAAGACTAAGTGCTTGTAAAGTAATAAAAATCCTCTTAACATTGTTGGTAAAACCACTTCAAAACAATAATTCAAAATTACTTTGTCTGACAATACAATACTGACAAACACTTGTTACCGTTTCTTGCTAAGAATGCCTAATGCGACTAACTGTTTTCAAAGTAATTACAATAAAAACAATAAATTGAGATTCAAATGTTTTAGGTTCATTAATAATACTTAAAATTAAGGAAATAACGCCCGTTTTACTGAATTATACAAAAAAATAAAGAAAAACTTGGCCTTCCTAGTTTAAAAATAATATTACTTATACCATTAATGTAATAATAATAATAATAATAATAATAATATTGTTACGACGGTCTACTTGATCCGTCGTAGGTACAGTGGAAACAAAATACAAGACACCAATTAAGTCACTAATCACCAGCTTTAATTTTCACAGTTAAACAGTTCGTAATTAACAACACAGTCTCTTACAACAAATCAAATAAAAATTGTTCACGCGCAATAAACTGTCAACTAATATTAAACACAATTGTATTACAATTATACCGCCCGATTATAAAACGCAACACTTCACTAATAACCACTTGAACGTACACAGTAATATCGCCCGATAATATCTCGAACCGCACTGTAAATATATCGCGACTATAACTGACTACTAAGGCCGCTGCCGCCTAGTATTTATACAGCGCTCACAGACCAGAAGATTCGAAACTACGCCTTATCTCTAAACTACGACGTAATTAATTGCGGCCTTGACACAGTCCGCGCGGCTAGCGGCCTCCAGAAAAGTCTCGAGAATGCGTCGAGAATCACGTATGCCACACACAGTAGAGCGAGATTCTTCTGGAACATTCGACAAACACGTAGACTATTCTGTAGTGTCGTAACACTTCCTCCTCCTTAAGCCTGTTCGTCCCGAACTGGCAAACCGTCTCTGAAGTAACTGAAGTAATACTCGACCAGGCGATCTAGGTGGACGTCCTTGCGAAAGATAATTCACCGGTTCTTCGAATTCAGTCTCGTGTGATCCAAACATCACGTTCCCAGGAATGCAAGTCTTCCGCTAAACCACTAGTTTTGCTGGAATCACTCCCGTTGCGTCATGTACTGATGACCTAAACACTACTGGCTGATCCAAGTCTGTTTAGTTCTCGTCAACAACCTCTTGCGTAAACTCATCTTCAGCCACTTTTCCCTCGGGCGCTTCAGCTCCATTTCTGATTGCAATAGGGAGGGTTCCCCTTGACCAGACCTGTTGACTTTTTCTTCGGCCAATACCACTTGCTTAATCAAATGGTTGGTAGACCCTGTTATTTTAGCCATGCAAAGCTTTATCTTCTCTTGACTGACCCTCAGGACATTCTTTCTTAAGTCCACAACGAATCCGTAGGCATTCATAACGTCCGTGCCAAGAATTACTTCATCGACAATGTCTGCAACGAGCATTTGGTGGCTAAACTCGAGACGACCCAGGCGTACACGTACGTCTACCTTTCCTAGCCACTTGACGGGGCTTCCAGTCACAGTCTGTATTGTACAAGAGCTAATACGAGGCTGGCAGTTGCTGACTAAGCCAGGTCGCACAATGGACACTGTTGCGCCCGTGTCAACTGTAAATGATGTTGGTTTACCTTCCGCAAATCCATTAACAATCAAGTTTCCACTGGTCTTATGTAGCGTGGAAACTGTGTGTTGTTCTGGGGCTTTACTTCTCCAATTGGTGAGATTATTCTCTTCTCTCGGTATCTTCTTCTCCCAACAGTCTACCTGTAGATGACCACGCTTTCCACAGTTGTAACGCTTCGGTCTTCTGTCTCTATCCCATCGTATAAATCGTTGCGACTCTCTTGAACTTCTGAATTGTTTGTTCGACAACATTGTTTTTCTGCACCCATCGTAACGGCAATGTGATACAGGTATCTTCTGACTGCAATGTGATGGCACAAACCCAATAATGTAGCAGGACACTGACTTGGCACCTTCAAACTCTAGGGCATGAACAAGAGCTTCTGAGCTATTTCGGTGTCTTGCCATTTGTAACACTTGCTGAAGTTCACAATCTCCGATGCCATCAATAAATGTCTGCACCGCAAACCTTATTCGAAAATCTTCTGGTGCTTCAGGATAGGTCAATCTAATCAATCTGTCAATACTTGCTTCAAACTCTTGAAGACTCTCCCGGAACGTTGTAGTCTTGTTCTCAACTGAGCGTAGTACACATCTCGCAAATGTTTATCACCGTAGCATAATTCTAGAGCTTTTATCAACTCGGCATAGATGTTCTGGCTGTCAGGTGGCACTTTCTGTAGTAATTCTGCCGCGGGTCCCTTTAATGCAAGAACGAGTGAAACATCCTTGTCTTTCTCTGTCCAATTATTTGCGCATACAGCAGCTTGGAATTGGCGTAAATACGTTGCCCAGTGCGTGCTTCCATCAAAAGTTGGGGCGTTGACATGAACTGTCCCAACCGCAGACGAGGTGACCTTCTCTACTGACTTATTTTCTGTGTCTTTCCTCTGTCTTTATCATTGGTAGTTTGTTCAGAAACTTGTTTTGGTTGTATTTTCATGAACAGCTCATCTTCATTTTTAATCTGGTCTTTTATGTTTGTAATCGAGTCTTCTATTTTTGTTGACATAGCTTTTTCCACACTCGTGACAGATCATTCTACTTCAGCTATTTTATTAGACATCGATTCTTCAACACTCGAGACAGATTTTACTACTTTAGCTATTTTTAATATCATTGATTTTTGTACCTCTGATACTTTACTAATTTGTTTATTAAGCTCACCGCTTAAGAGAACCAACTCTGCAGAGGTTTGTTCTTGTGTCTGCTTTTGGTCCTGTATTAACTCCTTGATGTCTTTTGTTTCACGCTTCCGTTCTACTTTTTGTCATTCTTCTGTTTCTAGCATTAGTGCTTTCTGACGTTCCTCAGCCTCTTCTATTTCCTGCCTGCGTTTTTCATTCTGTCGTTCTTCTGCTTTTTCCGTTTCCTGTCTGCGTCTTTCCTCTGCTTCCAGCACGAGGGTTTTCTGTCTCTCTGCCGCTTTCTCTGCATCTTGTCGTCGACGTTCCTCTGTCTGCAACAACAGCGCCTGTTAATTTTCCATCATCTTACTGGCATCCATTGTTTTCCGATTAATTATGAATTACACTCGTCTTGTACAAAGTGTCCACTGTTTCCACTGTTAACCGTTCTATCCCAATTCTCACACCACTGTTACGACGGTCTACTTGATCGTCGTAGGTACAGTGGAAACAAAATACATGACACAATTAAATCACTAATCACCAGCTTTAATTTTCACAGTTAAAAAGTTCGTAATTAACAACACAGTCGCTTACAACAAATCAAATAAAAATTGTTCACACGCAATAAACTGTCAACTAATATTAAACACAATTGTATTAAGCCCGATTATAAAACGCAACACTTCACTAAAAACCACTTGAACGTACACAGTAATATCGCCCGATAATAACTCGAACCGCACTGTAAATATATCGCGACTATAACTGACTGCTAAGGCCGCTGCCGCCTAGTATTTATACAGCGCTCACAGACCAGAAGATTCCAAATTACGCCGTATATCTAAACTACGACGTAATTAATTGCGGGCTTGAGACAGTCCGCGCGGCTAGCGGCCTCCAGAAAAGTCTCGCGAATGCGTCGAGAATCACGTATGCCACACACAGTAGAGCGAGATTCTTCTGGAACTTTCGACAAACACGTAGAATGTTCTGTGATGTCGTAACAATATAATAGTTGCTATAATTATTATAAAAAAATTAGTTTAATTTAAAACGCAAATAGTCAAAATCTTTAGTGTAACTCAATAAGCTTTATTGGGAGTTAGCAGTAACTCACAGTTATCAATATTGATAAAAAGTAGACTTACTACTAACAAACCCAATAATGAATCCCAAGTACACACAAAAGCACGATTAATTAAGTTGTGTGTGTGTGTGTGTGTATATGTGTGTAATTTCAAAACAAATTCCTGTAATAAATGGCTGATATAAGAGTACTCATGACAAGAACAACATTGATTTTGCAAGTAAACGCCGTTATTATAAATTAAATAACTTTAATTGGTAACTTTAAATAATTATTAGAATATTCCTAATTCGTTTATTATTACCATAAGTATTATTATTAATTTAACTTATATAATTTAATGTTTATTTTATATTATATATAAAATCGATGTTTATTTATTTATATCCCCTTTGTTTAATATATAAGATATGCAACTATTGACAATGAGAAACTTGTATAATTTTGCTTTATTTTAATATTAAACTATAATTTTATTTTAAAATGTTGTAAAATAGATGAGGCTGTAATTAAAATATAGCTGTTGGAAGTATTTGTGAGCGTAGAAATTGTTGTTGGTTTCACTACCGACAGTCGTAACATCGAGCCAGGTTGTTCTTCCTCGTCTTCTTTTTCTTCTTTCTCTCATTCGACAAAAGTCGATCACAAATGCAACACAAGGCATTTGTCTTCTACATAATTCTGAAATTTTGGTTTCTGTTGACATGAGATGAAATAAAAAGAATTTTTCTTTTATCGTATACAAAAATATATAATGTTCAACTGACTTAATCTAAATTTATATGTGACTTTTCCATTAACTATCCCCACATTCATTTCCAACATTTCGACTATGCAGTAGCTCCAGACGTTATTGTATAATGAATATACCTGTACCTGTATAATGACGTAATTGTATTGTATACCTGCATCCAAAAAGTATTAAATAACTAAATGTGAATAAAAACGTTTAATAATTAAAAAACGGTATTAAGACAAAAACTTAGAAACATCTGTAAATACGTTTTAAATCATTCATAATTCAGATATTAAATAAATAACTGTAATTATAAAAATTAATAGGCAACGCATTTTTCGTTTTATAGAGCCTAACAGTATAATGTAAAAGTGATTATTTAATGTACCTATAAATGATACATAACCACTTTCATTTTACAGACCACAAACAATAGGGAACTCAAAGTAAGACGGGCAAATACAATGTTGTTTTGTTTACACACAAAATAAAACATATTGTTGTTGTACAATCCACAAACAAATCATACCACAGGTAAAGTGGGTTACTATACTGGACAAACATTGTACTGTTATTGCAGAACTCGTTCTTTAATACAATCCATTGTTCATAAAACCAAGACATTCTAATCGATATTACGTTTTGTGGCAGGCATAAAAGACATAATTTTCGAAAATCAAATTTTACAGACAAAAGTGGAAGCACTTAACTAAAAATGAACTTTTTTCATGTGAAAAACTTACTATTTTATTGTACGCGTTTCGGCTTAGTATCCGCCTTCTTCAGCTTTGGTAACAGACTCGCTTTGGAGTCTGTTACCAAAGCTGAAGAAGGCGGATACTAAGCCGAAACGCGTACAATAAAATAGTAAGTTTTTCACATGAAAAAAGTTCATTTTTAGTTAAGTGTTAGTACTGTGAAAGAAGAGATGAATAATCAAGACAACTAAAAGTGGAAGGTAGTGAGAAGTATAAAGTTTAAAGCAAATCGTCAACTTTTTTACACTCTGGGAATCCGGTGTAGAAACCTGCTTTATAAAAGTGAGTATTATTTTTTAATATAAGTATTTGTGTTTGTGTCTTTTGACGTGTTAACCAAAATACATCACTTCTGCCATCACTAACGCCGGTTCAACCTGTAATAATATAAAAACGCTTCACATAATAATTAAATTTCAAAAAAATATAATTAAAAATTTTGAAAAAAAAACAATATTTCGTTAGGCAAAGCAGCACCGTGGCACGTTTTAAATTGTTGTATTTGACGTCTATAATATATACAGATTATCGATACTGTGGAATAGTAGAAATGTGGAAAACTTAGCTTAGGCGCAGATAATGGGTATTTACTATTTAATGATAATGGGTAATTAAATTAAATCCATTTTATGGTTTTTTTGTTTAAATGTAGAACGTTCAATAGCTTTAATAGATGGGGAAGTTCTTATCAACTGACATTTCTTTTCCGTCGCATTGTAGCTTTAGTAGTTATGAAAGTTTCATGTTAGTGTCTTGGTAATAATGCAGACTTAAGAGCTTCATTTTTATGTTGAACGTTCGTTGAGTATTAATAGAATTTATAGCAGTAATGCATCCAGAGTCTCAAACGCCATCTTGTTATACTTGACTTCAATTCCTATAATTTTCTTTATACGTTTTTGTTGAAGTGTTTTCGTTTTCTTTAACAAATTTTATCTTCACACACACCAATATTTTTCTAATTTTTATGAACGTAACATTGATTACATTCAAACTTTATTAATTTTAACAAAATTGGTAATAATATAAGCTGTTGGCGTTATGTTACACTTTCAATTAAGGTTGGTTATATAGAATTTTTAAAATTTTGTTTGATGTGTGCACATCGCGGCAATCCTAATCCTCAATGATTTATATCTAGCTAATGAATAAGAGTTATTACTTGTTTTAATTTTATACTTTTCTACTAAAAAACCTTACGCGCGCCCAGTGTAAACTCAGGATAATTCTACGTAGTAATCTAGTCGCAAGTAAAGGCGTATTACGAGGTGCCAGTGCATCAGAGATACGTTCTGAATATTTATAACGTGTAACGGTTTTCAGGAACTCAAACCTAGCGACTACGTTGCATATTCCTGAACTAACATTTCTATCAGCTATAATTTAGGTCGCGTCCTGTTGGTATGCTTTTCAACAAGTTATTTGGTATGTTTATAAAGACCGTAGTGTACATTTTATTGATTGCTAAAGTTGTTCAATGTAAAAAGTTGTTTATGTTTTACGTATAAACAAAATAGCTACAGAAACAATAAAAGTAAATAGTTCCGTTTTCAGACACACTTTTAGTACTTATGTTCAGCCATACTAATGCTGCAATACTGCTACTGTATTTTATAGTCAAATACATTTTACACCTTATGAATCGTGTAAATATACATTACTAAAATAAATATCAAAATCATGATTTGATTTAATATAATATTTAATATTAATTTAATATTTAATATATTCTAAAAGTTCGTCAAAATAAAGTTGATGTGATAATCAGGTACAATTCAGGTAAACATGTAACTTCCAATCCGCGTACATCACCCTAGATAAGCATCCGCTGAGGCCAGTTAAACGTGTCGGCCATTATTTGCTTCACCACAATTAGCCATTCAGCCTGTAGGCGCATTAACAGCGCAGTTTGCATGACGTGATTACTGATACCGTACGCAATGTAGGGTAATCATATGTAAACGTCCGTACAGAGGCCTATACTCAAACTGATAGAGGACATATTAAACGTTTAATACAAATAGCTTAATGTTCCCGTTTCCTGTACACCAAATGTCTATTTTAGTAATTTCGCGTACTACATTCTCTATATTCGTTGTTATGTTTCTCGCAGGTTGAAGACAGTTATTCGCTTTTTTATTATTTCTGCCCGCAACAATTGATGATTTTTTAAGCTTATAATCTGTGGAAATCTAAATCATTTTAACTTAGCCTCTATAAGGAAATTTATCAATATTGCTCTACTAACCATGAAAATTGCATACCTGCATAAGAGCAGAAACTTTTTCTAATGTTTTAGAGTTTAGGTTTTGGAGAAAATTATGTTAGCGGAGATATTCCCGCCTGTATGGTGAGTTTATGCGGAACTATATATAAGTATGCTGTTGGTGACTTAGTGGTTATACTCAAAAAATTTCACTAGCATATTATATAAGTCTATTAGGAAAGTGTAAGTTTTTAAAGAGTTTTGAACGTCTGACGTAGAATTTTATCATTATGTAACATCTGAATTAATACTCCAGTTCCATTGTTGCTAATGTAAAGTTAATGATGACTCTACTATACGTTCCTGTAAAAACAAAAAACAGATGTCAGTGATTCTTTTCTTGTCTGATAATCTTTTGCAGATCATTAAGTAAAAATTGTTTTTTTCCCAATTAAATCTCTAGGATTACATTTAAAATTTTAAAATAATGTCATAGATATGCTATCCGGGAAGAACAAGTCAGCCTCCGCCTAGGTTCAGAAGTGAAAACAATGACAGTGTTAGTTAGACGAGAAACTATTTATATTGATGCCATAGTAAATTGTTTAACAAGTTAAAATATAAAATGTAATAAGCAACAGAATCTTTATTCCGTTCTTCAGAATTGTAACAGACTATTTGTTGTGAAAGTAGACTGCATCTTTCATGTGACTCTCTTGCTGCAGATACCAATGTATCAAATGCGATAACATTAGTAACAATTCATAGTAACAGGCTATAAATAACGTTAACTGGTCATAAATGTTCATATTGTCTCGGTCAGAGTTGGCAAAATTGATCGTAAAAACGCTGTCAGAAATGTATCGTGTGTGCAAGTAGAAGTAAACATCACATTTACGAAGCCACTTAACAACAGATGGCAAAAGGAATCGAGTCACTTCTTTGAAAGTTAATAGTTTCCTAGTTTCAAAGTTAAGTTAACTTAATGGCAGTAACATCAGCTGTGAAACGTTATTAACCAACATATGTAGTTCACTTAGTTGCACCGGGTGCAGCACATGGTCATTCAATGAAAAGGAAAGAAGCGCTAAACTTAACCGTACACTACGTAACTTAAAAGAAGATCAAAGAGTGCTGTTCATACATCCACCTGTGTAAGCATAAAACCTCTAACCTTATAAGTGTTCAAATTGTAGTCTCCTGATTTCTGTATTCACCATACTACACTTTACTTTACAAGAGGGCCACGATCCTTCAACCAGATGTCTGTACCCCTGGGTTTATATAAACATGTATAATTTTTAATTATTACTCTTTATCTTGGACTCAACGACACTCAACGTTTTCTTGTTCGTAAGTAGGGAGCACAAAGTAAATTTTTACTTTTTATACACTTGCAGTTGAAAAAACTTTCACCTGAACTGATCAAGTATAAGCAAAGAATCTTAACATTTTTTCATTGTCTTCAAGATCTACCTTTTTTGCTTTTTCTTTAGAAAATCGTAATAAAATCATGCACTAACCTTCTTAGAATTCATTATTGCCAGGCCATAAACGTCTAAGCGAAAAAGATCGCATGTCCTAAATACTGTTAAAATGAATGACTATTTATGTATTTATTTAATAATTATGTATTAATTTAACTTTTCATATTAGACTTTAATTTAATAAATTACTTAATTAATATTTATTTAGTGTTTGTTACTCATAATAATTTTACACCCATATTGATAATCGGATTTATTTTATTTTCAATCGACTAAATGGTTTTACTACAATACACTTTATTAATCCACATTGTTGACTAATTTAGAAATATAAATTGAAGCATGCTAAAATAGATAACACAGGCTTAAAACACTTAATTCTTCATATAACGCTCGTCAAACAATTTAAGCCACTGAATTGATGAATAGTTCAAGTCATAAAAATAACAAGCGAATTTATTGTAAATGGAATTAAATTCAAAGGCACAATGCTCTGACACTGACCGAGATATTATTGAGCAATCGTGTATTTCTTTTACAAGAATTTTGTAAAAATCGGTGCTGCAACAACAATCTTGTCAGAAACGCCCAGGTCTATCACTTTATAGTTTAGAGTAAGTGATCATATTTAAGTTTTAGTAGTAACTTAGTTACTATTATTTTTACCTCGTTAGTTACTTTCTCTTCTCCCACTGTACCTTGTCGTGTTTGAGTTTCGAGCCGTTTTTTGTAAGCCATCATGCATTCTTTTGACCTAAGGTCTTCTATTCTTAGCTGCTTCTATGATGTTACCACAACTCTCTCTCGATTCGCTTTCCTCACATCTCATATCAAACACTTTGTTAGATTATCCTATTTCAATCACGTGTATTACGTGTCTATACCATTAACGCTACTTTATTTCTGCGTGTTATGTCAGTGGACAGTTCTAGTTCTAGTTCTTCGCGTACACTTACTTACATAAATGTAAATAATATGCCTATATAATAAATAATATACTTATATATTATTATGTTTTTACATTATATAAAAAATTACCTTACATAGTTATATACTTATTTAAATATAATTACATTTTATATAAATTATAATTTATTAGTATTTATTATATTAATTTGTATAATTATGAGCCTCCAGGTCGCTTAGTGGCTAGCACGGGCGATTCATGTGCGCGTGGTCCCGGGCTGTTCAAACAAAGATACATTGAACATACAAAGGCACTACACTCCACTACAGAATCCACCTTTGCAAATCACCTCACTGAAACAAACCACACATTCAAAAAAACATCAAAAAAACATGGATATTCTACACGTACACACAAAAGACCGAAAACTAGACACTCTAGAACAAATGGAAATATACAAACACACGAAAACACATAAAAACGACATCCTGAACGAACAGACACAATTCAAATCACACGCATTATTCGAACATATCACACCCCACACACATACAACATCGATCTTTCAAAAGTCGATAGCTTCGCCAAGAACAAGACGAACAGTGCTCCCAACGGCAGCCTCTGAAGAAGCTTTTTAAAAGCGAAAACCGGTTCAGGGTATAAGTTAAAACTTTTACGTTTTTACCCATAAAAAACTTTGTGTTTCGAGTCGGTAGTGAATTAATTATATTTAATTAAATTTTATGAAAGCTGTCCCTCTTATATTATATGCTAGTGAGGCAGGTTTACGACCACGATACTGAAAACAAAGTGCAATCGTCCGAGATGAATTCCTACAAATCCTAAAAGAATTAACAAGAATTGATAGAATTCGAAATGAATACATAAAATCTATGGAAAAAATTAAATATCATCAATAAAAGAAAAGAGCACTTGAAAAAATGAATAACGAATATTACGTAAAGAAAGACAAAGACAAAGCAGAAAGGGAAAGATTGCAGAAAGAAAACAGAAAGAAGATCAGATACTTACTTGAAGAGGGAACACAAATACCTAAGTCAGAGAGCAAAGATAGTGTCCGATCCGCGTCAATTTCGAAAATAACTGACAAAAATTGAGGTCGTATCCTTATTTACGTAACCTAAAATTAAACGTATTGTTGTTTATTAGTAGGCCTAAATAAATAATTTTATAAACAGAAAGTAAATTAATCAAGGACGTACATTCGTAATAAAATTAAAACACACTATTACGAGAGGACACAACAAATTGTAAATCCTAAAATCTAAACATATTGTTTGAATGGCGTTTGGGGACGCTATTGGCCAAGCCCATGGCCCCCACATTCGATTGCGGGCCCTGCAACCAGGATCAGGCTCGCCCCCCCCCCTTCGTGTATTCGGATGGTATGCTGTATTTCAAAAATTAATTTTTTTTATTGTATTTTAATACTACACAAATTTTATTTAAACTGGTCATTTATGGAAAGAATAATTAAGGCTACCATTTCAATCTAAAAACCAAACTTTATTGACAAAATAATAAGATTAACATTATGGGAAAGATAGGAGCTAAGCAATTAAAATTAACAGTTAAAACTAAAACATTACTAAGATAGGAGCCACTGATAGTTGAAATACTTTATTTCAATATAACTTTCCTAGCTTTCTTTTCACTAAATTCAGTTATAACATCTGAGAAGTCGACAGTTTTGGCTAACTCATTTTCAATTGCCAAAATTGCGAGATGGTTCAATCGGGTTTGTCCAGTTGTGCTTCTTTGCCAAGTTTTTAAAGAATTTGACAATCTACTGAAAGACCTCTCAGCCGTTGATACTGTCACTGGAATAATACAAAAAAGTTTAATAGCTGTACAAAAGTTCAAGAAAATGGGCTGGAGGTTTTTTTCATTTATAGAGTTCAAAAGCTTTAACGGGTCCTTTTCCGAGTGGAACACTGTTACAAAAACATTCTTCATATGAAGAGTTTCTTCAAAGAGAGCTTCTGAGTCAGCAAAGTCTGAAGGGTAATATGCGACCAGATTGGCAGATTTAAGCTTCAGCTCCTCCTTGTCTAGATCCATGAATGCTAAAACTGGAGCAAAAAGTTCACAAATTTCTTTACAGCTAGCAAATCTGGTTTTCAAATCAGCCATTATAAAATCCAAAACAGGGAAGACAACTGACGATTTGAAATCCTGTGAAGCTTGTTGCTGAAGTTGCTCTGGCGTGCTTTCTGGAACACTGGATTTTCTTTTGAGAGGGAATTCACATTCAGGTATAATACCAACTGCTTCGGCGACGTGTTTTGCTTCGTTGAGGATGGTTTCCCATGAATCCCTTAGAGCCTGCAATTCAGACAACAAGTCTTTAATAAGTTGAGTTTCAGTGTTTAAGGAAATTCCTTTCCTTTGTATGATCTCATTTCTTTGATCAATGGAGGCTAAGATCTTGTGCCAAAACGATGATGTCAAGAGGCCTTTAAAAGACCCAAAGTACCTCTTCAACGCCAAAGCAATGTTTCTAGCTGCTGGTGTCAATGCAGGCAAATCATTTTCTTCCAGAAGCAGGTCCAAAACCCTGAGAATCGAAGGATAATGTTTGACGATCGGTCGTACAGCTTGAATTCTTTCACTCCAACGAGTCTCGGAAAGGCTTTGCAAAGACAAAGGAACGTGTTGCTTCAATAATTCCCAACGGCCAGGGCTACTGGAGAACAAAGAATAGAAACTATCAATGTTACCGAAAAATGTCAATACGTCATGGTTCAGTTTTGCAGCATTTACACCAACTCTGTTGAGGGAGTGTGCTCCACAGGGAGAAAAAATAGCAGACGGATTTTTTTCAAGTATTCTTGATTGTACACCTTTAGTGTGTCCACGCATGTTAGAGCCATTGTCATATCCTTGAGCTCGGCAGTCGGGAAGTGGGACTCCAATATTGTCTAAAGTAGACAGTAATTCGTCAGTTATTACCTCACCTGTTTTCCCATTAAAATTCATGAATTCAATGAATCTTTCACATACTTCAAATGTATTTTTTTCTTCATTTTGAAAAACGTACCGTAGAATTAGTACATTCTGCTCCTGATGGGAAATGTCAGGAGTGGCATCAACAATAATCCCATAGAAGACAGACTCTTCTCGTTGGTGCAGAATAGTTTTCAATAGTTTTTTGCCACAGAGAGAAATAAATTCATTCTGCGAGTACCATGAGAGATAGTGAGCTTGACCTATCATACTTTTTTTATTCAATTGATTTTCTTTAATCTTGGCTAAATGTTCACGAATTACTTCGTCGTATTTCCCTAGTAACTCTAACACTCCTAAAAAGTTTCCATTGTGAACATCGCCGATCTGGGTATTTTCACCTTGGAAAGCTAAACCTCTACTTGTTAAGAATAATGTAGTGTCCAGAATTCGTTGAAGTATAGCTTTCCATCTTGTTGCTTCACAGTTAATAATCTGTTGCAGATTACTGTCGACTCCATGTCCTTTCAATGATATCTGAAGACTTTTCCATTCTAGGTAGTGTTTTCTGTGGTCAGAGCTTCTTTCGTGCTTTGACAATATTTTGTATAGTCGTTTGTATGGTTGTTTTTCCGGGGAAAACCCTTCTTTTGCAAGTTTACTTTTGTTTTGGTTTGAATAGAATATGCTACAAGGCAAACAATGAATGCTGTTTTTCGTTTCACTCCACATTAACCAATCACGTAAAATTGGTTTACATGCTCTGTTTTCTGTTTTCATGTACAACAATGTTTCAGGGAAATGTTTTCCTGACGGGTCAGCTGGAAAGGATTTTGAACTGGCCTGAAAAGCTGAAAAACCACCGTAGCACGATATTATTTCCTGCCGTAGTTTATCACTCATCACCGGTGGCCACGTACTAGGACTAGGATCGTCAAAATTACATGTTTTATTGTCATCAACAGTATCCTTACTAAGACTTGGATCAGCACCAGCACATTTGTCATTACTAGCTTGACATAGGCCTACAGTAGGAGTAGAACCATCTTGGATTGAAGAAGGGTGAGTCTGAGTGGCTGGGGTTTTACTGCCATCATCAGTATCCTTACTAAGATTTGGATCAGCACCAGCACATTTGTCATTACCTCCTTGAGATAGGCCTACAGTAGG
This sequence comes from Magicicada septendecula, assembly GCA_034769895.1. Taxonomy (NCBI): domain Eukaryota; kingdom Metazoa; phylum Arthropoda; class Insecta; order Hemiptera; family Cicadidae; genus Magicicada; species Magicicada septendecula. The sequence continues at coordinate 132,185,022 of CM068368.1, forward strand.
AGTAGAAGCATCTTGGTTTGAAGAAGGTTTAGTCTGAGGGGCTGATGTAGGTTCTGCCATAAAACCCGGTTGAAATTCTTGCAATTCTTCTTGTTCATTCCTCTTGAAAAATTTCTTAATATCCTGGCGACCTTTAGCGGATTGTTCTAATTTTTCTTTCTGAAGCTTTCTTTTCAAAGCTCCAGATTTATGTTTATAGCTTGATGCCATCTTAAATTATTATTTTTTCATAAGAGTGTGTGAACCTAAAACAAAACACGACGGATAAAATAATAATAACAAGATTTAATGTTTTTTCGAACCTAAGCATAAGCATACATATAAATATTAATATCTTTTCAGCTTTCTGTTGTACATATCCCACTATCTATAGAATATGTTTAAATTGACGATGGTGGCCAATGCTGTTTTAACCTTTATGTAAAAATTTGCTGTAATTTTTTTGTTTGTAACAAAATCGATTCCGTGATAATATGTAGCTACGATCTAAATTTCTTTTGTCACAAAATTCAAATTTATTTGCGAGCACTCGTTCAATTTTTATGCCAAATGTAAACAAAAACAATACTAGAAAGATAATTTATTTATTTAATAAAAAGCATGGAAACCACAAGGGTCAAATCATGCATGCATGACAAAAAAAGAAACAAAATATAAACAAAAAAAGAAACAAAATATAAACAAAAACGAGCCAATGGCCACTTCAGTGTGTAACCTGCCTCACAGTATTCTTATCTCTTGAATACTGCAATGAAAAACAATCTAACGCAAAAGACAGCTATCGTTGTAAACAAACAGCATTAACTGTTTAAATATATTTTTGCTTAACATCATTACCTGTCAATAATAAAAGTAGAGCAGAGTAGAGCGCAAAAATTAAACAGTTCAGTACTTGTCAAACAGCATCAAGAGGCTAACTGAGGACTGAGCGAACTGACGAACGTATGCGAAGTGTCAATTTTTAGAACAAAGCGGAGAGATAAAGCTCGATTAGCCGTGGCGGGGGAAGTAGGGGCGGCGAGGTGCCTGGTTGAAGGGGAAGGTAGAGGGAGTGTGTTAGGCCCGCGCCGGCTGTTATATGTAAACAAAAGTAACTAGTACAAACACACTTAATTAAATTGTAACTAACATAGAATTTAGGAATAATATTATTTTACGAAACTTGCCTTTGTCATAATTATATATTCGAATTTATTTATCTTCGAAACCGTTAAATATTCTCTCTAAAAATAAATTTAAAAAAAAATAAAATAATTATGGCTAGGCCCGGGCCCCCCGGGGGTCCGGGCCCTGCACCCACAGTTGCGGCAGCCCCCCCCATGTGGGGGCCATGGCCAAGCCCATACAGTCATACTTCTCTGACGATTTAGGATGCGTTTGCTATGGTGAAGCATGTTAATCGCCAATTCGTCTGCATTCACTACCAGTATAATATTGTTATCTTGTAGTCTATATAAAATCAGATAGGCCTATAAAAAAAATCAAAAAAACAGGAGATCTCATGTCTTTTCTACTCCCTTGATTGATGTAACATGGATTATTTACCGATCCGGTATCGGGCGTCGGTCGATGCTCACCGTTAGTACCCATCTTGTTTGACTGGGAACAGATCAACTGTTGTGGGTGTGTGCGATTTAAAAAGTTTTTGTAAGTGGCAGCAGTTCAAACTATGTAGGCCTACTAAAACTAATAATGAAGAGTCAACTAGGCAACTAAACTCGGGAATTCAAACGAATGGCCTAAACCAATGCACGTATGGTCTAAACAACTGGTGTCGCCTTCATGTACGTATGTTGTTGTTAATTCATCATGTGAATGTATAGAAAAAAATATATAGGTTATGCAAATTATTATAAAAGGCAGAAGCAACATCGACAACTATGACAGAACAGTTGATTAAACGAACATTTACAAACCAGATCCAAACAGGTGTTAGAAGAACGACTATTAAGGCAACAACCGTTAGAAACTTTAACGGTAATTAAAAACGGTCCATTCTGAAGAAAATTAACATTCATTTCTGAAACGGGACATTATTTTGCCTGTAGAAACTGCACAAAATTGTTAAAGTTCTATAGGCCTATTATGTCTTTAGAATGCGTTTGAAGTCGCCAATAAAACTGTTTTGTGAAGTAAATGTTAGACATGAAAATGAATGCATAACGTTTTAAAAAGTAAAATGTAAAGCGTTTTAAAAATTATACAAATTATAATTTACATAAATATACTGTGCCGTGTTTTGGGAAAAACGCGGCGGTGTTCTTTTTATATAGTGAACTACTAAATTACGTATTTATTAATGTGGGTGTTACGTAACAATTTACGTACGTATTATTGGACTTTGCTGTCGTTATGAATTATCTTCCACCCGGCCGATCCGCGCGCGCTCTATGCCCGATGTTTCATACCGTTTTTTCAGCAGCTGGTTTCGTCAGTTCAATTTCGCCGTTCAGCATAGCCGCGTCTATATCTGGCTGACAGAGTCAATGTAAAGGTTTTCGTCTTCTAGCTGCTCCTATGGATAAGTAGAAGTCTACGCGACCTACCGGTAAGTGTGTTAAGATATATAACGTAATAATTGATAAAAATAAATTGTATTGGCTTAATATTAACGCAGATGCGTTGCGATAGATATTGTAGTAATTTATCAGCACGTGGCCGGCCGCAGGTTAAAATTGGTTTTATGTATGTTTCAATCTTAACTCTGGCTAACAGATATTAGCAGTAATAATATAATAATGTATTATAATAATATTATAATAATAATACTCATTCACTAAACCGGAATGGGGAGTAAGTCAGTTATTTTCCTGAAATGATTGTACATCACGAGCTTGTCAAAGTTTGCTGGTTCCTGTCAGGGGGGAGTTAAGTGCTTCATGAAAACTTGTGAAACTACTTAATTGAAATGATTATTATGTGGAATGACTATAGTTGGATATATTTATATATTGTAATATTTAAAAGCGTTATTTTGAAAGGGTTTGTTTGATTCAAGGGGGTTCTATACATAAGTGAATTTTCGGAGTTTGTAAACCGGGCATGTCACGAAATATCAGCTGGGTAAATGAGGTAGTGTGGTTTATTACGCCTGTAAGTAATCACGATATAATTGTGCAGGGTTTCCGATGTAGACGGGAATCTGTCTCGCTCCAGAGGATGGCCGAACACCTGCTGTCTCTGATATAGATTCAAACACTTCCGTCAGCTGTCAGCCAGGATGGACGGACACACACTCAACCGGACCCTCTACCCATATGCTGCTAACCAGGTGACATTTAACCTTTTTGAACAAAATGTTTGTGGCCAATAAACTCTTTCTGAGACACATGTGGAGACGCTCCAGTCTGTGGACTTAGTTTCGGGTAATTGGGTTTACATGTTACTTTGTAATTTTCTTGTTAAGGCTTACGCCTCATTAGCATATTAATTTATGTCTCATTCTGAGAATTGTAAACTCGGCCAGGGTCATGCAGCACCCGGGTTGAGCTGAGTTTTCTGTAAAAGGGGTCGGCACTAAATTCTTTCTGTGTTGAGCAGGCATGTGCAGATGTATCTGTGCCAGTTGGGAATTTCATGGTCTATTATTTTGGTTAATTGGGTTGGAGTTTTTTTTGTCTATTAATTAAGATCGGGGTGGTGTTTTAACAGGTGGACGACACCCGTAGGTGCCGTTTACTACAGGACTGTATCATGTCATATTTTGCTGGATCTCGTCCGGACGCATGACCATGCCTGAGGCCCAGTTTTTTTATGAACACTTTAAGCATGTTTCAGTAAATTCAGTACATAGATTCTGTTTTTTGAAATTCAATTTTACTGTTCAGCTAATTCTGTAACCATTGAATTTTGCCCTAGCCAGTTTAAATATTGTCATAGTTTATATTTTGCCATAGTTTAAATTTTGTAATTGTTAACCTTTTATTGCACAGTACCAATTAATTATTGTTAAAGAATACAAGACTAATCAGTATCAGTTAGGAGTATTTATGAGTGGTCACGTTCCACTATTTTTATAAATTTTGTCAGAAATATAAAGAAATGAGAAATGCGGTTATGCAACCGGACATCCATGTTGACCTAGTGATGGCACTCTTTATCAGTATCATTATTGAGATCCGAAATTGATAATTAAACTTCTGCGTGGGTTTGGGTGTGCCGTGCGCGCTATTGAGCCAAATTGACCTGGGCTGTTCATATACTTAGAATTTTGGGGCATGTATACTCTACTTTTTGGGATGTATTAATTGGGGGTTTGAGTTTAGTTTTTTTTGGAATTGAAAATTAAGGTGGGCCGGATACTTGGTCTGAATAAGAGGGTTGAGGGTGCATGATGACAGAATATACGCTGCTAACCAGGTGAACATGTGATGTGCCATTTATATGTAAATGTATTTCTATGTTAATTATATGTTGTGTGTTATGCCTTATGTGATTGTTAAATTATTATACGTGATTATGCATATATATATTTATACAGTGTTATGATTTGTGTAATTACTGAGAGGGTCGAGACCATGCGCCATTTCACATTATTATTATTATTTATGCGCCCTTAATATTCAAGCCCAACTATTTGGCGATGCATATGTTTGTTAATGGACTTATAATAACGACTGGGGGTTTTTGGAAGTGAGCTATTTGTGATTGTAAAATACTTGTTGTTATCTTACTTTTCAAGGGCGCATATATTGTACAAAAGCAGAATACAATAAATCCTGTTATTGTTATCAGAGCAGAGTTTCATTTGCAAGTCCCATCATACTGGACCCAGCACAATTTTGGCTTCTCTAGGCTCTTGCCTAGTTCTAAATAACTTGTGGCCTCTCTTTCAAAAAAAAATAAAATAAATATAAAAATAAAAGGAAAAAAAAGGGAGTTTGTTTTCTATATATAAAAGGCATAAAAGGAAAGAGGGGTTACAAATGGTAGCAGAGCGTGGTTCATTGTAGGGTTGAACCCTTGGGTCCTTTGGGGTGATGGGGCTTGCAAACTCGGAAATAGTTTGAAAAAAAAATAATATTTGAAAATATTTTAAAATATAATAGACAGATGCAATGGCAGGGTTGACATCCTATGTAGGTATATATATGTACTATGTGTGAATTATGGCTAGGCAATTGAATTGTAAACCTGATGCCGCCACGGGCGTGTGTTTTAATTGGGTCTTTTTTTTGTTGTTTTTGAGATTGGGCCTTATCGGAGATCGCGTGGGAATGGCCTCCCTTGTTTATTGTATGAAGATAATAGCGCGTGCGGTTAGCGGGATGCGGTATGGCCGAATGGGAGTCGGTACCGTCCGACTGCAATTGTGATAATGTCTTAGTTGAAATGTCATATGTTGTGGTTAGTGTTTGGTGGTGTGGATTGTATGTTGGTGTTAGTGTCCGATGTCGTTTCTTCTTCGAGTCTGGCGACTGACGGAAAGTAGTTCTGGAGCGGGTCAGGTTTTCGCAGCGCTAGGAAACCCGGGGGTCCACTTGATGGAAGAGAGTTAGTACTCAAGTTTTTCAGTTTTTGTAGGTCATGTTTTTGTGTTAGGTGTTTCGTGGAAATTTATGTTTGTTGTTGTGTGTTTTGAATTGTGCAATTCTGGCGGGGGTATGCTACAAGAAATTGCCCCACCCTCTTTCAGGCGTTCTCCAGAAATTTCCGGTGGTGAATGGTTTTGATGAGGACCAGCTGCTGGTTTTCTTGGACCTGGTCCTGCAGGTGGCAGATTTCCCGGGGGTGTCCGATGGGGAGGTCTTGTCTCTTATATACCCGTATTGCCGGGGTACGTTGGCTGAGCTGGTCACCAACACTCTGCGTCGGGGTGACAGTGTTGATGCTTTCCATGGGAAGGTGTTGAACTTCTTCCTACCCATTCGACGACGTGTCCAGCTTAAGTTTGAAAAATTCTATCGCCTACAGGCCAACGGAGAGGCGTTATGGGACTTCGTGCACGATATACGGAAAGCTGCCCGGGTGTTAAGTTTGGGGTTGCCCGAGACAGAAGTTATACAAGCGATTCTGGAAGGGCTGACTCCCCAAGAGAGATCTCGTTTGGTATTCGCGGACCGTCCACGTTGTTTTGCGGACCTTGAACGGCTGTGTGTGGTTTCAAGAACGGTCCAGGAGGTTGACGAGTCCCGGGGAAGAGATGCCGCAGATGTCCAATACTCCAGTGGTTTGTTAGGAAGATCTAAAAAGGACAAACATGGCGGTCGGTGGAGAACACAAGAGACAGTCAGAAAAACGGAATAATCCGGAAGTAATGGAGGCTACAAGGGGGTGGCAAGTGTGAAGACAGTAACAACAGCTACAGCACAGAAAACAAAGAAATATGAAATTAACAGGGGAACAAGAAATTATGTTAGGGAACAACCATCGGCAAGTAGGGAGCCTGTACCAAGGCGTTATTCCTATTCGGAGAAAAAGGAAACTTTGAAGGTTCCAGAGGAAGTACAAGTGCCTAAGAGAGTAGTAGATGAAGAAGGTGAAGCAGAAGAAGAAAAGCGGAATAGCTTCTGTGGATCGATACAGCACGACAAGAAAACGTCTGTGGATATTGAGTTACAGGACTCAAAGAGGACATCATGGTTGAATCCAGATGCCGCAGAATTTGTCCCGGTATCGTTCGTGAGGGATCCAGATCCGGTAATATCATCATCGCCTACGCAGGGATATGAGAAGTTAATTGATGGTGTAGGTTTACCAGCGCCAGTAGAAATTAATTTAGTCATTGCACATGAACCTGGACAGCTGGATTCCAGGGTGGAAAATGTTGAGGATGTTGTAGTTGCTGAAAGTGGTGAAGGCGTGGAATCGACAGAAGAGTCAGAAGAGCGGTCTGCGGAGGCTGCACAGGAAGGTATAGTTGTAGGTGTTAGGGAGACTGTAGAGTCTGAAGTTGCAGATGGACACAGGGATGTCCGGGCTGCAAGTGTTTCTGAGGTTGTGGATGGACAAGGGGATGTCCATGCCGCAAGTGTGGTAGAAGTAGATGAGGTAGAAGTTGAGGAGAAATTTGGTGGCAGCGTCGTGGAGTGTGTGAGGGAGAATGATGTAGTGGGTGAAGATGTGCAGACGCCTTCTGGAAGTAGTGTTGAGGATTCCGAGGAACGGGAAGAAGTTTCAGGCGGACCAGGTGAGCAACTAGAGGATGAAGATATGCAGTGTTCGGATGGTGGTAGTGGATGTGATGGCGATGATGTTGATGATAAATGTGTTGGGGAAAACGAGATCGGAGAAGAGGTTAGTCAAGAAGTTCGTGAAGGAGCTGGCGATGATTGTGATGAAGAAATTGATGAGGAGCTGAGGGAAGATGCGGTTGAAGATGGATCAGAGGAGCAACTGGAAGTTGGTGAGGCGGTGCAGTGTCATGATGTTGATTTGGATTATGTGGACGAAGAAGGGGAAATTGTAGAAGCGAAGAAAGAAGTAGAGAAGGAAGAAAGAAAAGCAGAGGAGTTAGACGATGAGGATAATCCAAAGCGGAGTGAAAGGAGCGAAGTAAGTTGCCTTGATTCTGATTCCGAAGAAACCAGCCAGTACAGCTCAACACGAAATAATTTCTCTGAGAGTGGTGTGCGAAAGGAACGAGTACCTAAAGTGCGTCACAGAAAGGTAAGAAGAAGAGGTTAACGGGTAGCGGGTAGATGTTCCCCACAGTCCCAGTGGTGTTCGTCTACTTCAGGGTTGCGCCCCTGCCCACGCGAGCCTTATTTTTCTCCAGTCATTCTCCTTTTCGGAGGGAACCATGTCCTTACCCTTAGTCCTAGCTATTGACCCTTTAATGATCCTTGCCCCGTTGCATCTTCCCAATTTTCCTACCCCTCCCCTTAGTAAAAAAAAAAAAAAAAAAAAACCTATCGATAAGGAGTTAGAGAGACTTGCCGGAAGTGTTTAGATTGTGGTCCTCGAGATTGTTAGTTTCCCCTGTTCTGGAAGGTTATCATGGAGATAGTTAGAGAGTTGGAGAGTGCCCTTAGATTGTCGTGGTCGTCAGTTTCCCCTGTTTTAAAAGTAAGATGGAGAGTGATAGTGTGCTGTTGTTTCCTTGTACATAGTGGTGGATTTTGATTTTTGGTTAGTGTAGAGGTCGAGCCATGCCGCATTCTCCGGTTGTTTCCCGGGTGTTTTTGTTGAGAGAGAGAATTGTATTTATTGTGTATGGACGTCGGCAGAGAAGGAAACCCCCCCATATAGTTATGGCCTTTTTGGTGAAGTAAGAGTTGAGATGAGATTAATGTTCGTGTGCCCTTGGTGCGGTCCTCTCTGTCTGGCTGAGCGGGGCCGTCCGCCCTTGTGTAGGGATGTGGGCCAGCCATATGGCAAGGATGGAGATGCCTTGTGGGTGCATGTGGCTGGTCGGTCCAAGAGATGGACGAGAAGTAGTACGGTCGCTCACATACCAAGGTGGGAGATACCTTGTTTGGTCTTAGGACGAGTATGTGAGTGGCACCGGTGGGAGTAGGTGATGGTCACCGGAGAGGGTGACGTGTTGGGACTGTCCCGTGGGGTTGGCATGGCGGAGAGGGTCCCATGGGAATGGACGCAGTTGTGAGGTTTCTCTGTTCTCCTGAGAGCAAGTACTGCTGGGCCGACATAATCACGAAGACCACTGGCTTGTTTTGGGAAGTGGGGTACACTGCAGGGTACCCTCCCTGCGTTTTACTGTGAGACAACCAAGTTGCCCTTTTGGGGTGGGGGTGTGCCGTGTCTTGGGAAAAACGCGGCGGTGTTCTTTTTATATAGTGAACTACTAAATTACGTATTTATTAATGTGGGTGTTACGTAACAATTTACGTACGTATTATTGGACTTTGCTGTCGTTATGAATTATCTTCCACCCGGCCGATCCGCGCGCGCTCTATGCCCGATGTTTCATACCGTTTTTTCAGCTTAATGTCAGTTCAACAGCTGGTTTTGTCAGTTCAATTTCGCCGTTCAGCATAGCCGCGTCTATATCTGGCTGACAGAGTCAATGTAAAGGTTTTCGTCTTCTAGCTGCTCCTATGGATAAGTGGAAGTCTACGCAACCTACCGGTAAGTGTGTTAAGATATCTAACGTAATAATTGATAAAAATAAATTGTATTGGCTTAATATTAACGCAGATGCGTTGCGATAGATATTGTAGTAATTTATCAGCACGTGGCCGGCCGCAGGTTAAAATTGGTTTTATGTATGTTTCAATCTTAACGCTGGCTAACAGATATTAGTAGTAATAATATAATAATGTATTATAATAATATTATAATAATAATACTCATTCATTACACCGGAATGGGGAGTAAGTCAGTTATTTTCCTGAAATGATTGTACATCACGAGCTTGTCAAAGTTTGCTGGTTCCTGTCAGGGGGGAGTTAAGTGCTTCATGAAAACTTGTGAAACTACTTAATTGAAATGATTATTATGTGGAATGACTATAGTTGGATATATTTATATATTGTAATATTTAAAAGCGTTATTTTGAAAGGGTTTGTTTGATTCAAGGGGGTTCTATACATAAGTGAATTTTCGGAGTTTGTAAACCGGGCATGTCACGAAATATCAGCTGGGTAAATGAGGTAGTGTGGTTTATTACGCCTGTAAGTAATCACGATATAATTGTGCAGGGTTTCCGATGTAGACGGGAATCTGTCTCGCTCCAGAGGATGGCCGAACACCTGCTGTCTCTGATATAGATTCAAACACTTCCGTCAGCTGTCAGCCAGGATGGACGGACACACACTCAACCGGACCCTCTACCCATATGCTGCTAACCAGGTGACATTTAACCTTTTTGAACAAAATGTTTGTGGCCAATAAACTCTTTCTGAGACACATGTGGAGACGCTCCAGTCTGTGGACTTAGTTTCGGGCAATTGGGTTTACATGTTACTTTGTAATTTTCTTGTTAAGGCTTACGCCTCATTAGCATATTAATTTATGTCTCATTCTGAGAATTGTAAACTCGGCCAGGGTCATGCAGCACCCGGGTTGAGCTGAGTTTTCTGTAAAAGGGGTCGGCACTAAATTCTTTCTGTGTTGAGCAGGCATGTGCAGATGTATCTGTGCCAGTTGGGAATTTCATGGTCTATTATTTTGGTTAATTGGGTTGGAGTTTTTTTTGTCTATTAATTAAGATCGGGGTGGTGTTTTAACAGGTGGACGACACCCGTAGGTGCCGTTTACTACAGGACTGTATCATGTCATATTTTGCTGGATCTCGTCCGGACGCATGACCATGCCTGAGGCCCAGTTTTTTTATGAACACTTTAAGCATGTTTCAGTAAATTCAGTACATAGATTCTGTTTTTCGAAATTCAATTTTACTGTTCAGCTAATTCTGTAACCATTGAATTTTGCCCTAGCCAGTTTAAATATTGTCATAGTTTATATTTTGCCATAGTTTAAATTTTGTAATTGTTAACCTTTTATTACACAGTACCAATTAATTATTGTTAAAGAATACAAGACTAATCAGTATCAGTTAGGAGTATTTATGAGTGGTCACGTTCCACTATTTTTATAAATTTTGTCAGAAATATAAAGAAATGAGAAATGCGGTTATGCAACCGGACATCCATGTTGACCTAGTGATGGCACTCTTTATCAGTATCATTATTGAGATCCGAAATTGATAATTAAACTTCTGCGTGGGTTTGGGTGTGCCGTGCGCGCTATTGAGCCAAATTGACCTGGGCTGTTCATATACTTAGAATTTTGGGGCATGTATACTCTACTTTTTGGGATGTATTAATTGGGGGTTTGAGTTTAGTTTTTTTAGGAATTTAAAATTAAGGTGGGCCGGATACTTGGTCTGAATAAGAGGGTTGAGGGTGCATGATGACAGAATATACGCTGCTAACCAGGTGAACATGTGATGTGCCATTTATATGTAAATGTATTTCTATGTTAATTATATGTTGTGTGTTATGCCTTATGTGATTGTTAAATTATTATACGTGATTATGCATATATATATTTATACAGTGTTATGATTTGTGTAATTACTGAGAGGGTCGAGACCATGCGCCATTTCACATTATTATTATTATTTATGCGCCCTTAATATTCAAGCCCAACTATTTGGCGATGCATATGTTTGTTAATGGACTTATAATAACGACTGGGGGTTTTTGGAAGTGAGCTATTTGTGATTGTAAAATACTTGATGTTATCTTACTTTTCAAGGGCGCATATATTGTACAAAAGCAGAATACAATAAATCCTGTTATTGTTATCAGAGCAGAGTTTCATTTGCAAGTCCCATCATACTGGACCCAGCACAATTTTGGCTTCTCTAGGCTCTTGCCTAGTTCTAAATAACTTGTGGCCTCTCTTTCAAAAAAAATAAATAAATATAAAAATAAAAGGAAAAAAAGGGAGTTTTTTTTTCTATATATAAAAGGCATATAAGGAAAGAGTTGTTACAATACATACTTATATAAATATAAATAATATATTATTGACATATAACATGTACAGGCCTATTGTAATATAATCTGTAATCATATATTTTTATATTTACATATTATAATAAATATTTATATAAATATAATTACATTATTAATATTTCTATAAATTATTATTTATTATAATTTATGGTAGCAATTTATATAATTATTTTTTTGTATTTATAATGTGTATTTGTGTGTGTGTTTGTATTTGCATATTTACTCAGAGTAATATTTTTTTATATGTAAATAATATAGACACTGTTAGAAATAATTTTGAACTGTATAAGCCAGAGCGAATAGGCAAAATCACACAATTCGAGACCTGTTGTTTGGAAAATCCGTCCAATGAAGCGACCTTTGTGTGTGTGTGTGTGTGTGTGTGTGTGTGTGTGTGTGTGTGTGTGTGTGCGCGCGCGCTCGCGCTGCGCGGGCGTGTTCTGCCGATTTGTACTTGATTGTGAAAATGATGTAAAATATTAAGCTTAATAGACACCCTGACAGCCTCATTGCTTGAAAAAATGTCGCAAAACGTTTTATTCGGGTCCTTTACAATAGTGGTAACTAAGCTCAAGAACTCTTATTTATACAATAGCGGGCAGCATAAAACCATTAATTTGACTGTTTCGTTTCGCTCCGCACTACCGGCAACTGGTAAAACGTATAAGCGTTACAAGGAAGACGAACTGGTACAATAAGGTGCTAAGGTACTGAAGTGCTTTCCAACTGTAGCGGTTGTCTATGAATTTTAAGTATTTATAAAGTGGGGAAAATTTCACGGTAAATGCACCTGTTTTACATATAAAGCACGAATCCTTTTACAAAGCAGACGGTAATTGAAGACGGTTTATCTGAGTGCAGTATGCACTAATAGGGTCATTAAAGTGGGCTTAGGCCAAACGTTGACCCCCAACTGCAATGCGTAGTTACGTAATTGCCATTGTAATTGTGATAATAAACCCGCAGCGCTAACTGTTCTGCAGTTACTTTATAAATCTTCTGCAACACACTTTAAATGCTAAAATAGTAACGATGAAATAATACTGAAAGCATTTAGTATGCTTTTAAAGTTTCTGTTTAGTTTATAAATGCTTTTGTATGTCATCATGTAGTAAAGCCAGTAAAAACTAAGAAACTTATGCAAAAAAACTCGTGGGACCAAAATATCAGTCTTGAAAAGTAATTATGAGGTTGGAAGATTCCTTAAAACCCTGTTTCAGAAGGATAGCTCCGTCGGAGGTTGAAGAGAAAAAGGCATTACTCCTCGGTCGATGCCGAAACATTTCTGACACCGTCTGGCAGTGGTGCTAATGCACCTCGTTATTAAGCGGAAAGATCGTTACTTCGCAAAATGGGTCCCTTCCAAATTGAAAAGGCTATCACTGGGTGCGCTGGATCAGTCGTACAGAACATCAGAAAAGCCGCGGATGGGTAGAGACCTACTTAACTGCACATAGTAAGAAAAAATTACGACGGAGTATGCCCCACAAGGCGTTATTGCATGTCGGAGGCTAAGGTGTTAAGGGATGGGGAGACGCTCCCATTTACGTCCCACATCTTTACCTTCAACAGGACGACCCTGCTGGAAAAGATCAGAACAGGAATTCATAGGGTAAGTGTGAGGGCTTAGCGAGGAACTGACTGTCCTGTTTATAAGCAAGAGGTAGCTCTTCAGGAAGTACGTACACCGAAAACAATAACTACATCGAAGTGAAGAAACTTGTATGCCTCGTCAAACCAAGGCAAAATAAACTCCTACTGTAAATGAAATATTACTTGAAGTGAAGCCGTTTATTAAATGATACTTTTCCAAAGTCTAGAGTAAATTAGAATTTATGAAACACATTTCGGCTGAGACATTCATACAGACGGTGAATACAGACAGTCAGGACGGGTCTAAGGGAAGACACATACTTCCGCCAACAAGAAGGGCGAGAACAAACCTCATGTACAAACAGCCACCTCTAGTAGGGGAACACGGGGAAGGTTGTAACATTTAAAATTTTGTCATTAATAACTCTGATAATTTTCAAAATTTTCAAAACATTTGCATAGTTTCCGATACCCATGGATGTTGTTTATGATGTACTAAATATTCAGCCATTTATGATTTATAATTATTTTAGTACGCAAAAGAAACTAACTCAAGTCAAAATGTTACAACCTTCCCCACAGCGGGGTTGGTTGTAACAGTTGCAGGGGTTGGTAACAAGACAAATAAAGCATATATTTCGTTTAAAGAAAATATTATTTCTCATACAAATGATGTAATTTTATCTACAAAATCAAAATACAGTGTTCTATATATACAATTAAACCATTTATTAGAAAAAAAGTCTTCCTTCTTCTATCAGATCTTTAAAGTTAAAAATGTCTTTTAAAACAGATTATCTTATAATTTCGTTACAATCATAAAAGTATTTGACAATTTCCTTCCATAAGATAAACACATACACACACCCACACACGCGCGCGCACACTGATACACACGCGCACGCGCTTTCACATTATAATACCAACTCTTACCCAAAGAAAGTAATTTAAATTAAACAAATTAAAGTTACTTTTCTAAAACTATGTGTCTGCAACCTAACAAAATACAAATTTAAGTGAAAAATCAATTTAAAATAACAAAACTTATCAAAATTTATAAAACTACAAATGTTTTTAACCTCACAAAATACAAATGTTCAGTTAAAATAGATCTAAAATAAACAAAAATTTGAAAATAATCAAAGATAATGAATGTCTGTAATTTAACAAAATACAAATTAAAGCATGTTTAACTAGAAACAACGTTAGAAAAACAAATACCTAGTCCGTTACCATTTTTTTTAAGTTGTATTCGGAAAATCCATCTGACATACAGTTATGGCACATATATGTCTTTGATCTTTTAGCACATGAAAAATGTGCCCAGTGCTTTTACACTCCATGCATTGCACCCACTCCTCACCAGGCCTGCTCTTTGGAAATGGTTTCATGCAGACTAAACACAGACAGGTTTCATCATCATCTTCTTCAGGTAGATTTTCAAATTTAAGAATCCTCTTTACTTTCCTTTTTCTGGACGTTTTTCCTTCGCGTTTCCTCTTAATTTATTTTGTTTTTCCTTTAGATGATTTCCTTTTTTGATACCCACTTTCAATAGCTTCTTTTACGTGCAGCTTCTTGTACAGAAGATCCTTTCTCAACAGCTTCTGCAGCCTGAATAAAAGTCTCAATAGGTATCTTACCACGATTAGTCTTCCTCTTGGGATTCCTCATCTGTATAGAAATGTAAGTCACTAAAAATTTATTATAGAAAGGGTCGGGTATTCTGAACACCCTGTTATAGTTAGAGAGAGAGAGAGAGTAATTAGTATATGTTGGTGAATGAATTGAAGTGCTCTGAAGTACGTAACTAGAAGTTGCAATGATGATTATGTTGGTACTACTACTACTACTACTACTACTACTACTACTACTACTACTACTACTACTACTACTACTGCTACTACTACAAATAATAATAATAATAATAGCTGTTATCAAAATTTGATAATTTTTCATGTCTGTTGTCACCAGACATTAGAGATAAACAAATAAAAATAACTTCACTTTGTTTTCACTACTGGCACAACTACAGCCACATGAATAAGACATATACGACAAAATCTAATACTTCATATAATCTTTACACACTGGTATATTTTCATTGTTAACTAACATCAGTCCAGATAACTTTTGAGTTCCGTAACAATTAAATAAAATACGTAATATCCATTTTATTTACTAATTAAAAATTAAGAAGTGAAGAAATATCCATGGGGTAGGTTGTAACGTTGACCTGGGGCAAGTTGTAACAGAGTAAAATCTGTGTTACAACCAACCCCACACGTCGTCATTACAAAAAAGTACCCATGTGTCTAATTATGTTTCAATAAAAGCAAAGCTGATGCCTGGTATTTATAAAGAATACTTGAGTTGTTAGACTACATGCGTAGCTAGTATGATTGGAGAATAATGTAAGTAGAAATACGCTTCATAACATAATTGCATAAAGTTACTTACCTTTTCAAAAAACAGTATTTTTGATGTAGCGGAGGTTAGCTTCAACGTTCTGCGCCGGCGTTGTAGCCTACACTACACAACCTTTAGAGGGAACTGCAAGCCAGATAGCGCAGCGATCTGATAAAAATTACTCGAGTTACAAGCACTGTTACAACCAACCTCGTGTTACAACCATCCCCATGTTCCCCTACAAGAGGACCACTGTCCATCGCCCCGTCCTCCCAGTTACACCAGGGAGGACTTTCTAAAAATGAAAGCTGGGAGAAGAAATGTCCTCGAAAACCAAGAGAGGATCTCAAGGTTGGAGTTCAGCACCATTGCCGGTGACAGTGATCTTACCCAACTCGAAGATCTGGCAGAGCTCAGCAATTTTCGAAAGAAGAAAAATACAGGCTGGTCTAAAGGAAGCAAATAAATTAGCACGGTACGTAGCAGCCGACTCTTCGACATTCAGCATGGAGAGCATCCTTCAGCAAAATATTAATGGTTGTGCTTCGCATTATTGCTTACTGAAGATGCTATGAGCCAGGTGAACGCCGATGTGTACGTGCCTGCATGAAACACATTTGAGGCCACAACAACTTTTTAATATGAGGAGTCACAATTAACAGATTTTTCTCCTGCGATGTTACATAAAAAATCAGAGCTAGGCGAGGCGTTGCTATATTTCTTAGCAAAATATATCGTGCCAATCGTTTTCCTCTTGCTACGTCTCTATAAGCAGTAGCATTCAGTTTACTACACACTCGTTGAAGATGACGATCTGCTGCGTACGTTTACCAGGTACTGCATTGCAAACAGAAAATATACAGGATCTGATCGAGCAGCTACCATCTCCATTACTCTGGTTGGGGATTTCAACTCCCGTAGTCCAACTTGGAGTTGTCATCAAACCAACAAGACTGGATCAAGAATTTATCTATTGCTAAACAACGCTCATGTCTTCGTAAAGCGGAGTGAGCACACATTTTAATGTTGGAAGTGGCACTTTAGATCCTTCCGTATGTAGCCCGAGTCTTTCGTAGACGTCTGTCGTGGACAGTGATCCCAGACCTTCACGGGAGCGATCACTTCTCAGCGCTCATAACAATGTGAACGCGTAAGAGTGTCATACGAATGACGAAAAGATGGCGCGTGTACCTTGTTATTTCTACAGCCTTAAAAAACTGTTGTACCACCTACAGACGTCAGCTGAAATGTAGAAGAATACGTACACAGTTTTACAGCTGTTATCACTTTAGTAACTACAGATCATATCCCTTGGATCGGTTGTCGTTTATTCGTTTTGGAACACGTAGTGAGAGAGCCGATAAGAAAGAAGCGACGAGCTTTGAACACGTACAAACGAGCGCCGACCAAAGACAATCAGAATATTTTTACGGTATTTTGAGTCGTCGGTAGTAGAACAATACTCGCTGCTAAAAAGTCAAGCTTGAAAACTACGTTGCAACCATAACCCCCACGGTCGACCCTAGTGACAGACGTATAGAAGAGCTTGAAAACTACGTTGCAACCATAACCCCCACGGTCGACCCTAGTGACAGACGTATAGAAGAGCTTGAAAACTACGTTGCAACCATAACCCCCACGGTCGACCCTAGTGACAGACGTATAGAAGAGCTTGAAAACTACGTTGCAACCATAACCCCCACGGTCGACCCTAGTGACAGACGTATAGAAGAGCTTGAAAACTACGTTGCAACCATAACCCCCACGGTCGACCCTAGTGACAGACGTATAGAAGAGCTTGAAAACTACGTTGCAACCATAACCCCCACGGCCGACCCTAGTGACAGACGTATAGAAGAAAACTACGTTGCAACCATAACCCCCACGGTCGACCCTAGTGACAGACGTATAGAAGAAAACTACGTTGCAACCATAACCCCCACGGTCGACCCTAGTGACAGACGTATAGAAGAAAGTCAGCGCAATCGCTGATACATCTCGCTACTGAAGGCCGGAAAGGATCCTCTTAGAGAGGAGTACTATCGTCTACTATCACTGACGCCCTGTTTGGAAAAATTATTGAACGGGATTGTTAAAAACCGGCTTCCCTGGTGTCTCGAAAAACACGGCCTACTGACTGCACACCAGTGTGAGTACCTGAAGCACCACACCGAAAGCACCAAAACAATTTTATCGAAGGAAAACAAATGGTTTAAGTATTCTTTGATTTGAAGAAGGCTTTCTATAAAACTTGGAGGTATATGATTTATCTTTGATGAAAACAGCTACATGATTAGGGGTTGAGAGGTAACCTAGCCAAATTTATCTACTGCTTACTCAGGTATAGTACTTTCCGTGTTCGTGTTGGAGAATCACTATCGGCCCCACACGAGTTGAAAAACAGAGCACCGGTACCGCAGGGCTCTCTGTTGAGCAGCACGCTTTTTACTGTAGCCATGAACTGGGTCTTTGAGGGTATATAGAAACGGCAGTTCGAAAGGGCTTGTACGTTGTCGAACTTGAGCTATTCTTGTTGGCTAAACCAACGGCAATGATTAAGTGTAAACGCAAGGCCCTATTGACACATTGATTGAAAATTCTAATAGCATAGGCTTTCGTTCTCGGCAGCAAAGAAGACCTGTGTCCCAATTTCTGTCGAAAGCGAGGAAGGCGCAAGGACGCGTACTAATCATAAACGGTGTTCGGCTGCACAATAAGAGGGAAATCATATTTTTGCGTTTAACTTTTAACGAGGATACTTAACATGGAATACACATAAAGGTGAATTGGCTGTGATATGCAAATACACTGAAAACTCGTGTATCCGAATTTGATGGGATCGCGCCCGTTTTGGATAAACAAAATTTCGGATAAACCGAAACTTCTATTTAAATAATAATACATATGTAAGTACAGTAACTTTATTTAATAATAATAATTTAAAAGTTACTTACAGTGAATATGACACAATAAAGTATAAAACGGCACCGCACTGTAAAATTATAGTTTCTACACTACTGCAACAGTCCTATTGCTTGTTCGTACAGTAATCAATCACAATGTTTTGTGTGATTGCCGAAAAATCGATAATTCGGAGTAACCCTTATCCCAGTTAGTTCTGATTATTGACTTTCTACTTTATATCACGTGGAATCGCTTGTATACGCTATTAAATATAGATTATAGGACAGGAAAATGCTTTTGTGTATTTTTAAAATTTACTAAAAATTGTGTCGGATAAACCGGATTTTTGGATAAACGCGGTTCGCATAAACGAGTTTTTATTATACGCGTTAAATGGCACTAGGTGTACCTTCCATGTGACCTAGGGAGCCGATCGAGAAATTGTGTTGCACCTGCACACCTCAATTGTCGTATCGAAAATAGATTATGGATTCGGGTGTGTTCTTCAGCAAGGAGGTTGTTCTTAAAAAAGCTGGATCATCTTTTCAATGCAGGGTTGACCTATGCTACTAGGGAATTCCCTACTAGCTCGGCACAAAGTTTCGTGAAGCAGGAATAACGTCATTACATCTTCGATTTCTGTTACTGTTGTCGAGACACATGGCTATAATTTTATCACTACCGATCCACTTAAACCATGCGTCGATTGTGAACAGCAGACTTGCGAAAGTATACAACCGCCGTTGTTCGTTTATTTGACCCGCCGGGCTTTACTCGAAATACTCCGGTGCTACAACATCCAGGCACCGCTGGCCCAAGCGCGCGTTCCATTAGAGGAGCCTTCCTGTCTGCTTCGCAAACAAAAAATAATAAACTGCCGGCTGGATGTCGCCAGTAGAACCAAGAACTTGTGCCACCAAATTGAACTGAAGATCAGTTCTGGCCTTTTAAGATCAGTTCCTGGAG
This sequence comes from Magicicada septendecula, assembly GCA_034769895.1. NCBI lineage: Eukaryota > Metazoa > Arthropoda > Insecta > Hemiptera > Cicadidae > Magicicada > Magicicada septendecula. Next base: position 132,204,320 of record CM068368.1, read on the forward strand.
GAATTTGTTGAAATTTTGCTCTAAAAAATTCCATTTTGTACAGTGATGGCTGGATGACGACGAGCGGAGTGCGTATGCCTTTTGTCACCGATGTCACGTATCATTCCTGAACAATGCCCAAGTCGGCAAGTGTATACACCGCCAAACTGTATGCGGTGTGGCACGCTATTTTTTCCGCAAACACAGAGGTTGGAGAAAATTTATTATCAGTACACAGAGGTATTGAGGAAGCTACCACTGCAGACAGCCAACAAGTCGATGCAATTGCCGTAGCTGCCAACATTATTAACGCGTGGCTGTTGTGGAATACACAGCATAGCAAACTTTCTCCTGTGAAGCCGAACGACCATAAATGGCAAATGGCAGGTGATCGTGAACAACTTGTGAACAATCTGGATTACCACACTGCAAATTGTACACACTAACTTGACGTCTTCTTACCTGTTGCAAGGACATTAACAGTGAATCATATGATTGAGGATTGAAGACATCGGAAATTAACACTGCGCAATAGATGGAACTCTGCTCACCTTGTATGACAAGGTTGCTTTGCGCCTAAATGTGTACAAATTCCTGATGTCTAGAATGTAGGTGACAATCGAACATCTAGTTGAGCAGCCGATGTTATGTGGTTATGTATACCCGATTTTCGTAAAACTTGGCAGGAATCTCATAACTTTTGCCCAAAGGTCTCTCTTGGTTTTGATATTACCACTAAAAAAATAGTAACATGGGGCATAATGTGAGGGTAAAAATTTTAAGAATTGCAGAAATCCATGTGTGTTATCAAGATAACAACAAATTTAATCACAACCTCAGTACATTAAAAAATTTTGGAGTTCTAAGAATTTGGGTCAACAACGACCAAAAAGCTATAAAAATTGTGAAAAAGCTGCAACAGCCACGTGGTATACCAAACTAAAGGAAGATTAACCACCGGGTGAATATACTCTTTGAGTATTGAAAATTTTTAAATTTCGGAACACCAGGAAAAAAGATAGAAACATAAAAATCCAGAGAGAAAATATAATGAAAAATAATGTTAAGTAAACCATGAGTACATTATTTAGTTTATAGGTTTCATAAGTTGAGGACACCGGGGGTTAAAACAGATATAATAATAATATCTTCAAATAAATAAACTGCAAATAGGTTTATATTCATAAGATGGAAATAAACCTACTTGCAGTGCACTTATTTAATGATATTACATGGGAGGCTTGCAGGAAACTCAACGAGTTACTTACAAAGGGATAATAGATATAGTGTACAACAAATTGTAGAATCAGTACCGGCTATCAGACTAAAGAGAATTTTTACTCAACTCCGAATGTACTAGACACAGCTAAAAATTTATAGCTTTTGACTAATAGATGTTAAACTTCTTAAAAAATTATACAAATTTATGTGGAACACTAAAGTGTAGGTAATTTATTTAAAATATGAGCTTCGTATCTTTAATCATTTGACAGAAAATAGTATCTGCACATTTCGTTAGATCATTTACTGTACCAACATCATCAGAACTTAATTTGACAAATTTGTAAATAAATTCCAAAGAATATTCTACTACCAATTTAAGACGTCAATTGTGAGAGAAAAGCGTTAACTTCTCAACAAAACAAACAGTTGTTATGTGTAATTTTAACTCGAAACAGAAAGATCAAAGTCTCAAATGTATGTAATGCTAATTTGTATTCTGCGTAAAAAAAATTAATCATGACGTAGACGAGTTTATATTTTCGATACTCGAGTTTTTTCCCTTATGTACCGTTAGAGAGCGGATTATTTTGGACTTCATATTACTAGTGGAATACGTTTACTTTTTTGTATTTTGTGTAGAAAAATACAGCATTGAAACGAACGCACTTTCAAACCGGCGGATAACGAGCCCATTTGTTAGTTTTGTGATGTTGGTTACATAAGCGAATACATTTTTTAAAAGTGTGTTCGTGTTTGTTTTTGGTACAGTGACACACACACACACACACACACACACACACACACACACACACACACACACACACACACACACACACACACACACACACACACACACACACACACACACACACACACACACACACACACACAGTGAATAGTCCGTTGTTGGCAACATGTATCACGGAGCGTATGCACAGAAATGAAATTTTAAATCCAGATTTACGTAACTGATGCAGAAATGTTTATTTGCGTTTCACTGCACGACGATAACAGTTACAAATAGTCATTTTTTACCACATAACAGTTCCATAGTAGGCTGCGACAAAAACAAAGTTATTTATCTTTTACCGCCTGACATTTTCCGGTCTATGACGTTAATGCCTGTATTTTTAATGCTTTTAGAAACAAGACTTACAGAGATTTTTTGCTTACGTAACAGCTCGAGAAAAGACGTAGATTGCGGTTTCGGTTTGTCTTTTTGTTACAAAACAATTTATTTAATGCTGAGGAACCTACGGAATCAGTAAAGAAACAAAAATCAAAATACAAGACTATATCAACAGTTCCCTGATTTCCTTAGCTTGTTTTTACTGTACATTAACGTAATACAGGTGGTTTGTACACAGAATTGACATATTTATCTTTCTTATATAATTACTATTTTATTATTAATTTAAACACTTTTTGCTGCAGTCATATTCTTGCTGTATATATTATTTATGTAATATTTATAACATATTATTAATAATAATATTTTATAATTATTATATTACTATTGTCATGTTATTATTTATTTTATTAGTATTGTTCTTGTTGTTACTCCAAACTAATTTGTTTCGCTGATTAACGTTTTAATAAAAATATGCTGAAAATTACTTAATAAAAATGCAAATGACAATTCTTATTATGGTATTGCTGAGTTTATTAATTGAGTCGAAGCATTTTAACTGTATGTCTAAATCACATTATTATATATTTTATTGTTATTATTGTTTAATCATCTTTTAAACGTACTGCGTATAATGTTAAATAATGTTTGATCACAAAAACTGTAAATTATTTAAAGTATAATAATTTAAACCTAACTGTAAACCCACAATAAAATTTTTTTGGCTAGCTTATTTAAATACTTTAATCTAGTATAGTGTGCTTATACTGTATCTCGCTTAATATATACTTCTCGTTCTCACTCTGCCCAGGCATATTCATAAAAACACACGCACACGCGCGCACACACACACACACACACACACACACACACACACACACACACACACACACACACACACACACACACACACACACACACACACAGTTCAATAAAGTGTGGGAAGGAGAAGCTGGATTCTCTTAAGACAAGCCTTCTCCGTTGTATAAATGAATACAGAAGCTCAGACGTTTCTGTAGATATCTACAAACTGCAGACGTTTCAAAATATTACTGGTCACAAACTTTCAACAGACACGAAATTATAGGAACTACGCTCAGCAGTAGGGCCACATCGTCAGTAAGGGAGCAGAGAACAAAAACAGCGCCCTGAGCCTTACCTCGCAACGCCAGTAAAAGAGACAGTGCTACTAAGAAAAGACGTTGGTTGCTTAGTATTGGTGCTGGTGGGATTGTTACTGAATCGATCTGCTATAGCAACTTTCACTGTGTTATGGGGAAGCCATCTACTATATGGTATGTGGAATTATTTGCCGAACGGGTACGGCTGGATGGCTAAAGGCGATGGTGATTTGACAATAAACAACCGAGAAACCGGGCCTGTAGATCATTCCAGCGGATTGGTAGTTATATAGCTAGTGCAAAACCACTACGGCCTTCTAAACAACCAAACGCCTGTCAAACATAAGCTCAGAAGGGGGCAATGGCGTTACTAAGAGGAAGACTTGAGACTGGCTGGGCATTTTCTGGGCATGAAAAACGTGACCTCGAGGATTTCGTCAAACTCGTCGTGTCTTTTCACAGGTAAATAAAAGACGTTAAAGCTTCGTACAAATGAGAAACGCTTTGTGTTTTGTGCCCCAGAACGTTGGAAACGATAGGTATTTTTATAAATAAAGTATGGTGACACATACAGTCTCTACCGTGACCTAAGCTATAACTGTTACCAGGATACTGGAAGACAAGCTGCTTCTCTCTTTATGCTATTCGCGATTTGCCTTCACAGCTGCTACTCTCTCTTATTCTCATCTCCAGTATCTTGTACTTAAAAAACTTTTTAATGTTTAAAGTTTACTTTGACTTTGTTTTAAAACAAACTGTTTTGTATCGTTTACAACAGCAGCTTCGTTTACTTACTCCTTTGTTTACTAGGTCCCATAATTAGTCCTTTTGTTCTAGGTGTAACAGAATGATCCTGCCTTGCTAGTTTATTATATTGCTTCACAATTCAGCTCAACTGACACTGAATTAATCAGTTTATAAAATTACTGTTTTCAGAGTTAAATTTGAGTTAAACAACAAACGTTTCGTTAAATAATACGTTTAGAAAGATAAAAGAAATTAACACTCAAAGATGTAACATTTTTTGCGATTTTAAAAGCTTTTATTTTACAGATAGAAAGACAGAAAAACACTGGACCCCTATTAGGGAGATGATGTTCAGTGCGTGAACTAAATTACACAAATTAGTCGTAGGTAATGGCGGCCTGGTATTTGTTTTTACGTCTGTGACAAAGCTTGGATTACTGTTCCGTGCCGCACCCAGTGAATAAGGGTTTACTGCTCGTGGGAATAAAACGAAACATATTCATGGACACGGAGACAAGAGAATGAATTCACTGAAACAAAATTGATGAAGTAAATATTACAAGTTTTTCTAGTGGATCTGTAGGCGTTGTTTGTTTAATGAAATATGCACGGGAACTGAACACACATAAATGTTAGGTGGTGCCGACACAGAGTACAAAACAAACCGAATGCGACAGCGCATCACACCGTTTGACGAAACTAAAACATTAAAACATTTGTACTAACTGGCAGTACAGAAAATTAACAAACATTTGAAAAATACAGGAGAAAAGTTGTGTTTATTCTATACATTGAAGAATTTTACATTTTTCAAGAATTTACTGTTTGTGTAGACCGTAATGTATATTTCACGCAATTAAATATTTATCTCTGAAATTTTATATATTTTTGTTCTGGTAGCAAGGATAACATTTTTAACTTGTTTCAATTTTATTTGATCTTTCATCTTTTCCGCGATTTATCATATCACTAAAGTCCGTATTGTTTAAAATTTACGGACTGATTAGCGTGGTCTATGATTAAAACTGTCTGTTGCCATCTTCAAAACAAGGAACCGAGTGAAAATTGTACCAAAACTGTTGACAAGATTGTTATTTCTCCCTATATACCTTTTCAGACTCCAGTTCGTGCATCATTGGTCCACATAAAAAGGAACGGAGCAGAGCATGACAAGTTCTCATTGGTACGTTTCCAGCATCGTATTCAACACCCTGCCAACTGCCCTTACTCACTTACTCACTTACTTACTTACTTACTCATTTCCCGAAAAGACTCGTCTAAAAGTTCTCGGTTTTGGACCCATCTGTTTCCTCTATGTTTGTCCATGTATTCTTCAATTCGGGCCAAGAACTCCATTGGCTTTCGTTTATATTGTCTGAAGTTTAACCACTCTCTATGTTCCGACATGGGGAAATTATTGTAGCCAGTCAGCCGGTTTCTGATTACCTCCATTTCTTCCTGGCTCTGGCGCACTTGTCCAGTGATATTTGTCATAGCTGCTTCCATACCGTCGCATCTTTCTGTGACATGGGTTCGCACCTTATTTATTTCCATCTGCGTTTCTTTTTGGTTTTCCTCCCATTTATTTTTCTGGTGTTCCTTGACCTGGGTAATTTCCTTATTTATTACCTCCCTGACTTCCAGTACTTCACACTCCGTCTGACGGCATCTTTCGTCCACTTCCCTAATCTGTTGGTTTACGATCACTACTTCTTGTTCCAATTTTTTAACTATGGATTTTTTAGTGTCGTTTATTTTTCTATTCAATTCTTCTTTCGCCAACTCGATTCTCTCGCCTACTTTGTTCATATTTTCCTGGTTGACTTCCCTTAGTTCTTCTCTTAACCGTTGGTTATTCTCGTCCATTTTCTCCTCCAACTTTTCCTTCAGTTGTTGATTGTCGTTTTCTATCTTCCTACTGGTTTCCTCCATTTTCTCATCCATCTTCTTACTCAAGGATTGGTTGTCCTCCTTCAGATCTTCCATTTTCTTATTCAAGGATTGGTTGTCCTCCTTCAGATCTTCCATTTTCTTATTAAAGGATTGGTTGTCCTTTTTCCGTTCCTTGTTGTTTTCCTCCATCTTCTCTTCCAAATTCTTACTGGTTTCCTCAATCCTCTTATTGGTAGTTTCAATTTTACTAGCTAAGTTTTTGTTCATTTCATTCAAATCTTCCTTGGTGGACTGGTTGTTGTTATCCATTTTCTTGTTCAAATCTTGACTCATTTGTAAGAGCATCTCCATCATTCTATCCATTTTCGTATCTCCATTGTTATTGGATTTCTCCTTCTCCTTCTCTGGGACATTGACGTCCCCTGTTTGCGTTGGTGCTTCAGGTTGTTCCTCTGGTGGTGCGGGTTGTTTGTGTTCCACCGTGGTTACCAGCACTTCTAGATCCTCCACGGGTGTTGCCTCCTTATCCCCCATGTCGACTTCCTTTTCGGCCTCTGCCGCCCTCTTCTTAGAAGTAGCTCGTCGTTGCATTTTGCTTCCTTCTCTTCGGTATAATCGCTGCCAAGCTTAATCGATTAAGCCCTCTAGTTGGACGCCAATTTGTAACAATCTAGACCTGATTGCACTGGTTACAAATAAAAAATTTCTTTGTATATGTTCAAAGAAAAGATAAAAAAAAATTTTATTTAAAAAAAAATTTTTTGTTCAAAAAAAATTTTATGTTTGGTTGTGGTTGTAGTAATTTAGAAATAATCCTGGTTCAGTGTTTTGTTTAAAATTTTAAAATTCTGTGAGTTTCTTATGGTTAATTTTACACTTCTGGTAGATCTTAACTAAATCTGGAGTTAATCAGATTATCTTCTTGCTGTAATCGATTAGTGATTTTCAGCGCTGCTCCAGTATATCTCTTTCCGTCAAGATTTATCGTCTTCCAGTAAGTCCTGTAGTTAATTAAATTCTTAATTTAAGATGTGAAATAATTATAATGTCCAGATCATTGAAATAATTTGATTTATTAATAATAGTTCTTTAAAATCGATGCTGAGCAAATAGTCGACTCTTTCACAGGGATATCGATTTGCGATTACAGGTTATTTTTATATAAAATATTGAGAAAAGGTTCTTATAACGATTATATTTATAGTCAGAGAAGGGTAGGCCTAGAAAGTGTAACATGTACAAAAATATAAGTCTTAATAAGTAAAAATGACAATCTGTTAATAATATATAATGTTTTGTAGTACACAATTTATACCCAATAGGTGTCTAGATGTTCTCGTGCTGGTTGGTAATTTGCATCACGGGAAATTCACAATGGCGGCTAGTTGAATTGATGAGGTTAACGCATAAATGGTCGTTGGAAATTCTAACAATAAATTCACCTTTAAAACTGTTTTATGGATCTCCGTAATAGTGTATACTGTCTATTATGTTGTTCGAGGTATCCTGGATAAGTGTTCAGTGTTTACTGGTGTTAATTGTCTTATTTTATATGTATTCTGTGTTTGCTGGTTATGATGAGAAATCGAAAAGTTGTTACGGAGTGAATTATTAATGTTAGGTTGTTTTAACGGTTTAATTCACTGGTACTCTGTAGTGTATTTTTTGTTTTCACTATTGTAGTATAGTATTTTACTGATATAAAGTCAAAAAGTGTCAAATTAGGTAACTCTCGTTTTCACTTAATATTCAACCTTTACTCCATTACACTCCGTTATACGGTTTTAGAACGCGATTCCGCATCAACCGTTCTCGATGAATGTTAACAAAGAACTAATTTACTTCCTTCGTCTTAGGAAATATCTTGCCAAGTTAATATTGGAAAAGTATTGTTAAAATAATTTTCATTTCCTATGTACATAATTATATGGTACATTATATATGGAATATTTTTATTTTATTGTTCGCTTTCATGAACTATTAACCACATAATTGGTTTATTTATCTCATTCTGTTTAATTTGATATGTCATAGTCCATATTTGTTGAGATTTTTGTTAAAATTACCATATTTCTGTCTTTTTGGAAATCTAGGCCCAAAAACCTGTTTCCGTTCTTGTACACAATTCCTGCCATTTTAGGTGTTCTAAATATAATTATAATAAATTTCAGATGGTCACAAATCTTTCTCTCTCCTTAATTTCTTATAAATTTAACATTTGAACTGTCTTTTAGTGATAATTTATTAATTTACTATTTCTCCTCTGAAATAGTTATTGTTTAACATTTCGAAAATTTTTAATAATTTAAGACATTTTTCTATATTACTCTTTTAAATCATAGGATCATTTACAGTATTTTAAATCATAGGATCATTTACAGTAGTTAGGTATTGATCCTCCTTACATAACTTTTTTACCATATAATAACTTTAGTTTGTGCACTTCTTATCCTACTACCCAATACTTTTGTCTATAATTATTTACAATTTCATAAGGTTTTGGGGTGTTATACTTTCTTTAATGGTATTAACATTTGGTTTTGGGGTTCATTATGGTGGTTCTTTCATCCTATATTTTATTTAATTCTCGTCTTCTTTCTTGGGTTCCTTCTTGGGTAAACCAAGGTACTTAGTGTTATTTTGTCCGATGGTTGGTTCGGAGTATCTTCCTTATTATCTGTTTCTAAATTTCTTCTTCCTTCTTGGGTTTGGAGTATCTTCTTTATCACCTGATACTAACTTTACTCTTCTTTCTTGGTTTCGGGGTATCTTGTTTATTATCTGATACTAACTTTACTCTTCTTTCTTCTTCTGTTTGGGATATCTTCTTTATCACCTGCTCCTAATCTCCTGGGTAATCTCCTGATTTTTTAATATGAGTTTCCTTTAATTTATTTTCTTTGAATTTTATGGTTGCATTTTTATTACTTAATTATTGTTTTTCTTTTATAGTGGTGTTTTCCTTTGAAGTGTAATTGAATTTCATTTGACATTCTTTGAGTATATGTAATTTAATTATTTTTATGATCTTATCTGAATTAATTATTAGTGGATTATCTGTCACGCTTCAATATCTAGCCACAATTTCCGTTGCTGTTGGTACGTTTTTGAACAAGTTAATTTGTATGTTAACAAAGCCTGTAGTTTAGTACATTTTTTAATTCTTTAATGCATTCTTACTTCAAAAAATATTAAGATTTTTTTTTTTAGTTGTTTCTATTTTGCATCTGAAATACAGAAGCGATAAATATAAATAGTTCTCTTTCAGATACACTTTTGATATTTAACTATACGAATGCTGCAGTGCTACGTCGATATTCAATTACACTTTAACTTATTAATTGTGTAAACATACTAAAAATATCAGCATCGTGATTTAATTTAATGGATACTAAAAGTTCGACAAAATAAAGTTGGTGTGACAGTCAGGTACAATTCTGGTCAGCAGCGTAACTTCCAAACCGCGTTCATCACCCTAGACAAGCATCCACTGCGACCAGTTAAACGTGTCGGCAGTTATTTGCTTCCCCGACAATTAATTAGCCATTCAGCTTGTAGGCGCATTAACAGCGCAGTTTGCATGACGTGATTACTGATACCGTACGCAATGTAGGGTAATCATATGTAAACGTCCGTACAGAGGCCTATACGCAAACTGATAGAGGACATATTGACCGTAGTTAATACAAATAGCTTAATGTTCCCATTTCCTGTACACCAAATACAGTATCTATTTCAGTGAAATCGTGTGCTCTACGTTCGTTGTTATGTTTCTCGCAGGTTGAAGATAGTTATTTCTGTTTTGTATTATTTCTGCGTGTAATAATTGATGATTTTTTTTAAATGTATAATTCCGTGAAAAATCTTAATCGTAGACTATTAGCTTAGAATTTATGAGCAAATTTATTGACATAGCTCTCCGTACTAATCATTAAAATTTTCTATTTGTGTAAGAGTGCGAACTTTTTGTAACGTTTTAGAGTTTATGTCTTGGAGAGAATTAGGTCGGCAGAGATCATCCTGCATGTATGGTTAGCTTATAGGTTAGTTATAGGTTACCTATGTGTAAGTATACCAACACAGTTTGTGATTTACTGGGCATTATACAAATGGGAATTAGCATATAAAAAGAAATTTACTACACAAATATAAGGTTTTAAAGCGTTTTCAATTGCAGACGTTGAATTTTATCAGTATTTTACATCTGAGTTAATACTCTAGTTTCACTGTTGCTAACGTAACATTAACGACGCCTCTGCTTTCTTTACGGTAAAGAATAACAGCTTTCAGTAAATCTTTATTCTTGTCTAACAATCTAAAAATATTTTGCAAATCAATACGGTAACACTGTTTTAAAAAAATTAAATATCGAGGACTGTATTTAAAGTTTTGAAAAATGGTCGCAGATATGTTATTACGCCTGAAGAAGAAATCAGCCGTCGTCTAGGCTCACAGCTGATAACATTGACAATGATAGTCATACGAGGAACAACTGACGACTGGATAAAGTGTCTGCAAATTATTTACGGTTCTGTCCACAAAATAGACTTGGATTTATAATACATTTTTGCAAGATTGGTCTCAAAACAGACGAAAACTAAGAATCGAAGGCAGAAGTGCGTCAGTGGTTTGTTATTGAGCCGAAAACGTTGTTTCCTTGAAATATTAAGAAGAAACTACATAGATAAAACAAGTGCGTATTGTAACTATGGAACCTTCTCGAACAGTCGAGATCGTTCTTCCACCCGCCCATCCGCTAGTCGAGCAGGTATAGCCTTAAGGCTGTACACAAGTGCGTTCCAGATTGTTCCGGAGAGCACTTGAAATACGCATTATGTGCTGGGACGCTGCAGTAAGGATGGAAAGTTATTCTCGAACACCTGCGCTACGTAGGCTTATATAAGCCACAGAAACTGGCTTTGTCATAAAAAGAAAAATACATTTTTGTTTGGTCAGCCGTGAAAGATCATGTAAGATCTTTGACATGAGATACAACAGCCAAGGGACTCGTAGAATCTATATTTAGCGCAAAACGCACTAGGAAAACGATGTGCGAAATCATACGTGCATTGAATGTTACTGTATAAGGGGTACAACAATTCTTTCAATATTTTCCGGTACTTAATCTGATACGCTAGAATCAACAGATAAAATATAAGAATCAACAGAAACTGTACTCCGTTCTTTAGACTTCTAATACACAATTTGTTGTGAAAGTAAACATCGTCTCCCATGTGACTCTTTTTACTGCAGAAACCGGTCTATCAAATGAAATAACAATTACTATCAATTCCTAGTAGCCTAACAGTCTATGAACGCCGTCTTAAATGTTCATATCGTCTTGGTCAGAGTTGACAAATGTAACTGTAAAAACGGTCTAGAAACAAATGTCAAAAGCACATTTATGAAGCCACTAAACAACAGAAGGCGACAGGAATCGACGTTACTGCTGTGAAGGTTTACTAACTTAACGGCGGTAATAAAAGCTGTGAAACAGAATTAACCAACATAATATGTAGTTCCCTTAGATGCCTCTAGGTATAGCACATTGTCACTTAATGAAGAGGAAAGCAGCGCAAAAGTTAATCTGACACTAAATGACTCAGAAGTAGATCAAAGAAAGTCATTTATACATCCAACTGCTTAAACACAAAATCTCTGCAAGTGTTCAGAGTGTGGTTCTCCCATACGACACTTGACTTTACAAGTGGGTCACTGTGGTTAGACCCATGTCTGAACCCCCGGTTTTATATAAACACAAACCCCTGGGTTTCTTAATTGTTACTCTTTATCTGGGATTCAACGGTACAACGGTACTCGATTTTCGCTTTTGGTAAAAACAGTCTATATTTTACAGTTTTTTATACACTTGCATTTTATAAAATTTCACCTAAGATGATCAGTAAGTAGGCTTACGATTACAGTTTTAGTGTCTTAACAATCTGTCTTTAGTGTGACGAGCTCTCTCTGCCCGGTCGCTGTAGGCTAACTGACTCAGCCCATGTGTGCAGCCGTTGGGCTACTGTAGCCTCCTCCGCCTCCACACTAGATGCACACACTGCTGCCGAAGTGCACCATCCTGCCAGGCTAGGGCCCAGAATACCCCCAGACTATCCTGACAGAACCCCCGTCTCTCGTTTGCTTATAGATCCACTCCGCCGAAGGGATTGGTTACCACAACCTTGGAGTGGATTGCTCGGCGTAACAGGGACCACCGACGTGTAGGTGAGAGTGGAGTTGGGGTGGAGAGGCTGGTGCATTTCTCTTCTATGAAAGCATATGTTCGCATCACACCCCCTTTGTACCCCTTACCGTATTAATGGCTGATTAAAAAGTCTACGTGTGAGTTTAAAAATCAAGCAGAAACATACGTATGAAATACTTAAATACTTCATTCGTATTCGTATTCCTTTGTACCGTTCGTAGAAGATACCACTTGCAAACCATTTAATCTGCTGCATTGACGGATATTTCAAATCATTAAAGTAACAACAAACTTGTAAACGGAACAAAAATTTGAAGGCATAATACTCTGACACTGACCGAGATATTATTGAGCAAAGTATCTAAAATCAGTGCTGCAGCAACATTCTGATTAGAAAAGCTAAACGACATATAACGTAGCTGAGAGTAAGTGATCAGATTTAAGTTATAGCACTAGTTACTGTTATTTTAACTTGTTTAGTTACTGTCTCTTCTCTCATTGTACCTCATAATGTTAGCGTTTTTAGCCATGTTTCGTAAGCCATCCTGTCTTTACTTCACCTAAGGTCTTCCTTTCTTGCCACTTTTATGTTATTTTCACAGAACGTCTGGGTCTTCCCCGGACTCGCTTTCCGTCGCATCACATACCAAACACTTTGTTGGGCTACTTCGTTTCAGTCATACGTGTTATATATGCGTATATCATTAATGTTATTACATTTCTGCGTTTTCTGTTAGTGGGCCTAGTTCTAGTACTTGGTGTATACGTCAGTGGCTTATTTCATTACGTCTAGTCTGTTGTAGATTTCTAATGAAGTGCTACGCTATTCAAAAATTCTATTTAAATGCACAAAAGTGTTTTGCGATATTGTTAATTACAGATAATATTTATGTGTTTATTTGCTGTGTGGAAATAATTGATGAATAAGTCGATTTCAGTCCGGTGAGATCTTTGTAGCATACAGTGATCGTTACTGAATTCATGAGGACTGTAAATACAAATGATCTTCAAATAGCATAATGATATACAGGTGTTCATTTACAACGAAACTTGATATTGAAGTTGATTATCTGGAAGTTTACAATAATTTAGGTTAATTCGATACAATAATTTAGAATATAAAGTTGTACACGTTCCAGCAATTTATATAAATAATGCCTTTTCGGCTAGTTTTATTGTTGTTTTGTTTTTGGAATGTGTTACTTAATTTAGTATCTTTAGTTTATTAGTTTATCATCACTATAGTGATCTTATTTTTTAAAAGGTTTCGCCGCTTCCTGGATCTCATATTCCAAATTTCTTTCATCTTCCAGTCATCGTAATTTAGGCCTCTGCTCGTTATTACAGGTATTGAATATCTTGTACCTATGTAAGCCTAGGCCCACTTTTCTTTCTACTGTTCAGTGGCACTTAATGGAATAGGCCTAGTCTTCCAGGACACTATTCATTTTCTATTTCTCTCATGTCCCCACACCTTTAGAGTTGCCTCCTTTCTATTCGATCAGTAAGTGTCTCTGCTGTGCATGTTTGTTGTCTACTAACTTCATTTCTTAGATTCTAAGAGTCTAGAAGTTATATTCTCTACTTTGAATTAGTACGCAGTTGCCCGCATTCGTCTCCATATATCGCAGTCGGTTTACTATCGTTTTAGCTTTTTCATGTTTGTAGAAAGTTTTAGTTTTTAACGACCAAAGCAAATGAGTAAGTCGTTGTATAATTCCTTGTGATAGATATTTGTTTTCCTGACAATTCTGCTGTAAAGTTGGACATCATTAGCACTTTCTCCCACTACTAAATGCATTGTTCTATTTATGTTGATCTTTAATATTTACATGGCGTATTCTTTAGATAATACCCCCATCATCTGCAAACCTACTCGAAAATCTTCCCTACTAATTTTTCCATGATTCCTTCCTTCTTTCTCTCTAAATATTTATTCTTATCTTAGACACAAAAATTTCCTTCATATGTATTGTCCATTCTTTGACAAAAAACTCACCATCTTAACTATGTCTGTTCTATACACACCAGTATTGTCTACGATTATAAATTCAGCTCTCATGCTTGAGGGTATTGTTACCCTCTCATGCTAATCAGACAGATCTTTCCTGTAACTTGTACTATACTTTGTGCTGTTTTTGGTAATTGACCGTGTTTTACAACCATTCGTCAATAGTAATCTGTACATTGTTCGTATACATTTAATTTGTACTACAGGGAATTGAGACTGTTAAGAGAATTGAATTGATTAAGAGACTATTGCTCAAGTAGGGCTATTGATTTGTATATCTTGTTTTCCCGGCCCTATAATGTGATGTATGCTCTCTTTTGCATGTTCAACGTGTCTAACTTTCAATTTTAATTTACTACAGGCATTGATTTGCTTTCTTATTCTTCATGCGCGTTACTTAAATATATGAACAGGTAATTTCACTTAAAGAAGGAAGTAAAAATGTATGGTATTAAAAGTAATCTTGACAGCCGCACTGTTTGAATCAGTGTTCCAAACATTTCATTTGTCTTTTTATATTGTATAAACGATCGGGTCTTTTCTAACGGTGGTATCGCGATCTACACAATACCGGGCAGCACCAAACCATTCGACTGCTGGATCCGCACTATCGACAACTGGTAAAGCGTAAGATACAAATTTAGCAGTTCAAGTAAAAGAAGTGGTGGGCTCAGGTAAGTATTAAAGTGCTGTAAAACTGTAGCGATTGTCTTAGAGTTTTAGTTAATTTATATAGAGTGGAGAAAAACAGTGTTAATGGACCTGTTTTACATATAAAGCACAAAGTCTTTTGTAAACCAGACCACAGTTGAAGACGCTTTATTTGAGTGCAGTATGCACTAATAGGGTCATTAAAGTGGGCTTAGGCCAAACGTTGACCCCAACTGCAATGCGTAGTTACGTAACTACTATTTTAATCGTGATCATAAACTTGCTGCCCTAACTGTTCTGCAGTTACTTTATAAATCTGCTGGAAGACACTTTAAATGCCAAAATAGTAACGATTAAATAATGCAGGAAGTATTTAGCATGCACTGAAAGTTTCTTTCCATTTAGTTTATAAATGCTTTTTTATGTTATCATGTAGTAAAACCAATAAAAACTAAGAAACGCATGCAAAAAAATAAAAAGTAAAATAAACTTGTGGGAAAAAAATATCAGTCTCAAAAAATAATTATGGCGCTGGGAGATTCCTTAAAAAACCATGTTCGAAAAAAAAGATCCCTTGGAGGTTGAAGAAAAAAAGGGATTACTCCTCGGTCGATGCCGAAAGATTTCTGACACCGTCTGCTAGTGTGGCAGGGGGTGTTAATGTATCTCGTTATTAAGCGGAAAGAAGATGACTTCGCAATAAGTGAGCCCACTCCTAATCAAATGTCAGTAAAGTCCCTTCCTACATTATCTAGTACAGTCAGTAAAAACCATGAGATTTTTAAGAAAAATCATTTTTAAAAGACGGAATTAAAAGCCTAGAAGAGTGCTAATAGGCATGGTCCCTGGTTCAGTTCCCGGCGGAGGCTCAGTACGGCGTGCACTCAGCGGCGTGAGGCATAACTGAGTAGGCGTAAGATAACAGCGCTGCCTCCTGGCTGTGAATATCGCAACTAACGGCTGGCGACGCGTTGTACTAGCCATGCAACCATCCCATCCCACTTAACAAATCCGTGCGGTTTGCCTTGCTCCTTTAAAAACTGTTGAGGATAGATGTATTGTAGAGTGTTAATAGATCTTTGTGTTGAAAACAGAATTATTAATATTAGAAATTGAACGTTTTAACTCAACCGATTGGCATTTGTCTCCTATCTTTCTATCTGTCTATTTTGAGGGACTGTTATGTCTCACGATCACTTTTGAATGCATCACCCGATTTTTGTAAAACTTGACATCCGTATTTTGTAAATGGAATGCCTTTCGCCGACAGGGTTTTATTGTTTCCGACATTGATTCCGAAAAATATTGGTAGTTGTCAAAGTATGAGAGGTAAAAATTTTCAAAACTGAAAAACTCTATATGCGGTATTGAATTAAAAAAAAAATGAACCATAATCTGAATATAGTTTTTAGTTATAAATTTTAAGATGGGATACTATTGCTCAAAAAGTTACCAAGAATAAAAACAATTACAAATACCTATGAGCATATTAAATGAAAGGGTATATTAACCGTTACCGTGTTACAGTATTTCAGTTATGAAAATTTAATTTTTGAATATTACCAGATTTCTTGTGAGTATAATCGTAACAAGATAAACTTAGGTGGCGTACTATAATGTAGTATTTGGGCCGTTTCAAATTTCTATGCAGTTTTCACAAATCTATACGGTATTAACTTCGGAAACCAGGCCTACAATAACGCAAAAAATTAAAATTGTTACTCGAGATTATTTGTTTTTTTACATTAAAGTATTCCAGAAACACTCACTTATTATCAAAGTGTCAATCAAAAATTTACAGACATTGCACAAATACAATGCACAGAGAAGCGCATTGAAAATGCTTCAATAAATCTAAAAAATATATACAGTATATTTATGTTCATTCACCAATCAATGAATTCATTCTTCATTTACCAATGTACAGATTATAAGTTAAATGTAGTCGCATTCATAAGCGAAGTTTTATATGTGTACTACGTTATTGACAACAAAGAAGTAGTTTCTATGGAAACCCACCGGTTCCCATTTTCGATCACGCACCAGCGATCGGCCGCAAACGTGCGACACGTCCTTAAAAACATTTTCAATGTTAAAAAATCTCTTGTAAAAATAAATGAAAAGATTTCAGCAAACGGCGTCTTACGGTGAAAACAATATGCAAAGCAGTGACGAAACGCTATAACAGTTTTGTCCAGCTGACAAAACTCCTTTTTTATTTCACTAGTTGACTGTGAAAACCGTTACTAAATAATGCAACTAATTTTATAAATTTATGAAAACTTCAACCGTGGTCGCCTCATGTAAAACCAAATTAAACGAAGTTACCGTCCCTATTTATCTTGTGATTTTTATATTACGTCTCAAAATAGGTTTTTATCTACTGCAACCATTTGTAGGCATAATTTTAATGTTGGTTGTATTTTAATGTCCGCGCACATTAAAGTGTTATACGTTAGGCAAACACCGCACGCGTAACATTTTGTTTTGAGACTGTAGCGTACTGTTTTTTGTCGTCTGTTTGTAAACATTACAGCTTGCTGTTTTATACAGTCTACATGCAATGTGTGTTTGTTGAAACTACTCCCTCGCATACCGTTGCTCCCATTGCACTCAACTGCACATAACCGTTTAATTCACTTTGTACTGGCTAATGAAACGCAGAGTACTAACAATATGTTTAAATGTTTACTTCCACATTCAGGTAGCACATCTCCTTTGTCAGTGTGATTTGATTAGACTATTTTGGGAATTGGAAATTCCATTTCAGTTGCAAAAATATCTGCAGTTAATAAAAGTAATATGGATCCGGTTGGATTTCACAGACTTCGTGCTACAATAAACATAGTAATATACTGTTACGACAATTACGGACCTTATCGAGACGTCGAGAATGTCGTTCCACAACTTCTCGGGAAGCCCAGCATATGGCGTCTGTGTCGAGGCCGTCCACTCACGTAGCAGCCTAGGCTGTTCGAAAGCACTTGTAACTACGCAAATTATGCTGGCACGCCGCCAAAAGAATGGAAAATTATTCTAGAACACCTGCGGGTCCTATATAAGCAACAGCGGCCGGGTTAGAAGTTATTTACACTTGGTGAGATTGTACAGTGCGGATCAAGTGATTGTAAGAATTGTTAAAATGAGTGCTGAACTCTTAATAGTTGTAATTATTATTGCGTGAGGACAAATTTAACTTGATTATTGTATGAGAGTATCTTGTTGATTTCACATTGTTATTTGTGACTAATTAAAACTGGTGGTGACTTCATTGGTGTCTGTATTTTTTTTCCACTGTACCACACGACGATCCGTGAGGCCGTCGAAACAATACCACCATATTCCATACATTTCGTATCTAAACTTAAATAATATTTCTTTCCAAAATTAAATTTCTATAAAATATTTGAACATCGTGCAAGTGCAAGTGCAAGTCTCACTGTTGTCGTCTCATTATCATTTCGTTATTCTGCAATAACATTTGTTAAACAAAATATTAATTATCTTTAAAATATTTAACTTAGTAACCATAAAATGATGAAATGAACGAATTGATATCGGCCTTAAATGTAATCAATTACTGATTAACCAACCATGACTTCGTCTAACCTACAAACGGTGCTATTAACTCATTGTCTCTCTAGGTACACAGTAAAAGTACGTACACCGTACAAGTATACACATACATACTATAGTACATAGGGCTTAGTAACAAATTTTGGCATCTTCCTGCAAATACATGAATAATTTATGAATAAAACTCTAGAATAATTCCAGGATTTTATGAATGTAATTACTCTAGGTCACTTCTGTGACGAATAGTTTTAAATTTTGGAGTCCAGCAGTTACCGTGTTCTCATTCTTGTACAGTTCCATGTAAACATTTTATGAAGTGTCATTACTGTCTTAAAAAAGTACTAGGTTTGAGACTCGAGCACATTTCCTTTGTACATAATAAACTATACACGGTACAGCTACACATAGGCATGCTTACCTATACCTAGCTAATATGTTTTGTATACTCGC
The DNA here is from genome assembly GCA_034769895.1 of Magicicada septendecula. Lineage (NCBI taxonomy): Eukaryota > Metazoa > Arthropoda > Insecta > Hemiptera > Cicadidae > Magicicada > Magicicada septendecula. Next base: position 132,223,306 of record CM068368.1, read on the forward strand.
TGCGTTTCGCTGATGACACAAAAAATAAAGTAGTGAAAATAAACGGAAAGTTCTGAGAACATTATGATACGATAGAAACTAAAGCTACTATTAATAGATTTCCATGAAAACTTATTATATCTTAATCCTTGCTGACATAGATTTCCTTTTCTTTGTTTTGTTGCACACACGTAACTGTAAATGGTTTTATGAAAAACATAATGTTATCAAAATAATATATCAGCAACAAAAATACATATGGCTAATGAATATATATATGTATATATATATATATATATATACTCACCATATGAAAATAGATGAACATTACGAAGATATCATTTTTATATTAAGTTAATTTGAAGACGTGATTTAATTCCACTTCCCATAATAATCCTACAGTCGTACAGTCAGGATGACGATGAGAATCAGTAAATGATAGGAATCAGCAACTGTATAGACGCTAAACAGAAATACTTATAGGTCTATATTTAAAGTTCTAGAAATTCTCAATTAGTCTCCTCTTACTAATCATACACTATTATCTCTACTATGAGTGGCACTGCTATCTATGCCGCAGCGACAACCAAAAGACATTAATATAATACAACAATATAATTTAATTAAATATATTTTGCATAAGTATTTATTATTTGAAAACATATAGGCCTATATTATATGATGTGTGTTTATACGTTACATGATTTCGTTTTTATAAATTCTTGGTCATTCGTGTAACCCTATCATGGGAATAAACAAAGAAGCAACACTCCTTGTCAGACATACTCAGAATTAGAAGAGTAGACTGCACTAGTATCCAGAGAAGCGGATTGTATATTGCGCAGAATATTAATATGGTTAAATACACTTAAAAAACACACGAAACTAAAACAAAAAGACTTCAGCCACGTCATTTAGTATTAATTTATTTTCAATTATTTTTTCCTTGATTTACTTTGGTACAAAATATACTCCACCACAACCCGAAGCAACGCATTAACTTTACTGACAACACGGTCGACGTTAGTAGTCGTTTTTGTTTCGTTTTGTGGCTCGCTGCGACAACAAATTATTACAAGTTTTAAATCTTCGTGAGACAGACACTAAACGTATATGTGCGTGTGTGTTCCATCTAATGTTAGAATTGCGAGTAATTTAGGTCTAATGTTAAAAGCTATTAAATGTATAAATTTGTGTTACATTCGTACGGGTACAACACAGAATATAGAACAAAGCCCTACTTTCGGCCGGCGGGGGAGGAAGTCTCCTGTCTGGAGTAACAAATTACAGCCGGCTTTTTTCTAGGCCGCGTTACTCTACCCCAGCTAAGTAATGGCCCGAATGCAGCCATTAGTGTCAACTGCTTACACAACAGCATTAATTTTAAATGAAAACAAAAACATTCTGTTTCTAGTACGAACAAATTAATGCTGGGTGTGTTATTAAGAATTGCATATTTCCTATTACTTACTTGGCGCGAGCAAATAAGTTTTTTAAGTACATATATTTTTTGTAAAATTTGACATCGATTAAAAATATTAACACTTTGCCGCTACTTGATTTTAATGAAAACTCACCCTGATATTAAAGCCCATCGTCAATAAATAAACAATATTGTATATAGATAAACCTACATGGGGACCCTTTCTCACTATACGAATGTGGAAGTTGGGTAATAACAGGAAAACAAGGAAGATCAATCGAAGCGTCGGGGATGTCGTTTTTACGGAAAGCTAAGCATTGTAATCTGTTGTATAGATTGAGGAATGGTTATATAGAATGGTTATACGATAGATATGGATGTCAGGAATGTTAAAGATAACTTGGAAGAAATGGACAGCGTGTAGAGAGAATCCCAAAAGTCAGGGTAAATCCTAAAAGATAGAATATACGGCTCTATAACATGTGTTGGAAGACCTCAGAAGAGGTGGAAATCCTTTTTCTGATGCTTTGAAATCCGAACAGGAAAAGTGTCAAATCTGGTAGTGAAGAAGAAGAAGAAGAAGAAAATGAAGAAGAAGAAGAAGAAGAAGAAGAAGAAGAAGAAGAAGAAGAAGAAGAAGAAGAAGAAGAAGAAGAAGAAGAAGAAGACGAAGGAGACGGAGACGGAGAAGGAGAAGGAGAAGGAGAAGGAGAAGGAGAAGAAGAAGAAGAAGAAGAAGAAGAAGAAGAAGGAGAAGGAGAAGGAGAAGGAGAAGGAGAAGGAGAAGGAGAAGGAGAAGGAGAAGGAGAAGGAGAAGAAGAAGAAGAAGAAGAAGAAGAAGAAGAAGAAGAAGAAGAAGAAGCAGTGTGAATACAACTCAGGCAGTGTAAACAGCGACGGAAAACGGCAAGAATAATCTGTTATATTTTATTCTAAGTCGCTACAGTCTATTGTAGTCTAGGTCTACAATATTTAATAAAATAAAATGTATTGAAAATAAAATGAAAAACGAGTTCTTACACAGCCTGTTATAATATTACATGCAAAAAACTTTACCGTAAATGATCTTTCCTCTAGGTTTGTCACAATGTCTGGTGACACACGTTACCTTCAGATGTTTTTTTATGTTTTTTTCTAAGGTTACGTTTATAAAGAAAAATTTAATTAGTCAAAATTTTTTATTTGTTAGTTATTTACTTATTCATTATTCTGTTAAGATATATTTGTTTATGCATTTATTTAATACTTATTAATCTCATCACTAATCTTCTACCCTCACTATATACGATTCCGTTGCCGTAACGTTAAAGCGTGAACAGACAAGAGAATTGTTTTATATTAATTATTATTATAATATTAATTAATGTCTATGTGTAATTATAACAATGTCTATTATATATTTGGTCTTACTTCAAAAGCAGTGTTACAAGGGTTTGTTTTGGAATGTTGATAATAACGTACACGTTTAAGGTTAAAGTGTAATTATTATAAATTTGGTTCTTATCCATCCACATTTTAGAGTTATACGGTACCGTAATAGTAAAAGAATTCAAACTCGTTAAGCTAACTACAATAAATGAAACAACTACAAGAAATGAAATTCTTGTGTGGCAATGATTTCCATTTAGTTTAAAAATTCAACAGGTTAATTTATTGTTCAGTTGATGAAATGAGTAACCTTGGCATTCCATTAAAATTTAAATTCCTAAAGTTTTCCTTGCTCATTGAAGTATTTTATTATTAACGATGAGATATTTGAAATATTTCTTACGTATGTAACAATAATTGTTCTCACAAATTAGAGAGACAATAAAATTTTGTCTTATTAGATTTGTTTGTTTTCTATAACCTTCTGTGCTATGCGATTTTCTTTTTTAAATAAATTGGATTGCAAAATACCTAGGCTTATTTTATTAGAATCAAATTAATTAATTGTTAACCTATTGTATTAAAAGTACACGGTTATAGTTGAACAAGCTTGTAGTTAATTTAATATGATAACGACATACAACATTTAACGACGAATGGATGGAACTATTTAAGATCATGGTAATTTCATGTCAAATAGACATGCGGTCACGTTATTAATAACTATGAGAACTAATAACGATTTTCGTTATTAAAAAAAACGAATATGATAGTTTTAGTGTTGAAAACACTATAAGCCTTCTATAATGTACTGCAAGTAAAGTGCAGTAGGCTTACTTATAATAGGCAGACTGACTAATTTATTTTGAACAGTAATTGGAAATTCTAAAATCTAATGCTTTTATTGAAAATCTGCACAGCCTGTAATAATACTGATGACGGCAATACGGGTTCCGTCTTATGGACGGCGGGTAAGAATAATATGTGACAAAAAGAGTATATAGAAAACTATTCAGCAAAATAAAATAGACAAAGATATCGGAAATATTTATTCACACTGGCAACGATTAAAAGATGATTTACTTTGCTAATTGCGCATGTCTCTGAAAAATACGACAATGTAATTGGCACGAACAAGAAATTAAATAAATTGCTTTAATGCTATCAAATATTTTAGTAATTTCGGTCAGACACCAAGTAGCTAACTGTACTGTTTTCCAGGACAGACAAGTTTAAGAAACAACACTATGATGTGTTGCGTTATTTGACTGTAATATTGAGTCTCTTCCCCATAGCACATGTAGATTAGTGCCGACTATTTTTTATTTATAAAATAATAAATTTATTAATCTTTCAAACTTACAAATATCCTGGTCATCGTTAAGCTTATTTTATTTTTCCGATGTAAAATTAATTACTGTTTTCAAACGGTCAATTTTTTTAATCCATTTGTGAAAGTGTTCGCTTTGAAAAAAAGTGATTCACACAAACTCAGTTTTGTTGATTCATTTACTGTCGATTTGTTTGCTACGTATTCTGTTTTTAATTTAATGTGTTTGTTTACAGTCAAAGTTATTTACAATTAGATGACTTGATATTTTTCCTTTTGCTGTTCGTAAGTAAATAAAAAATAACAATTGTTTTATAAAAATTTTAACATTGAAAATGTTTATAAGGACGTGTCGCACATTTGCGGCCGATCGCTGGTGCGTGATCGAAAATGGGAACCAGTGAATTTCCATAGAAACTACTTTTTGTTGTCAATAACGTAGACAATTTTGAATTTTTTGGTGAGTTTCAGTGACATATCCCCTTAAATTTATCGTAAGGTAGTACATCAGAATATCGGTATGGAGAACCATACATGACTTCCATGTTCTAAGATTTATATTTAAAATCATATTCGAAATGAAATATTTCCATAAAAACTACTTCTTTCTACTTATTGCTTCAGCCTTAACCACAGTACTGTGGTCACTAACGTATACCACCTCACGATTTCGCACTCGATTTTCACTGATGATGGCAGTCGATGGCACTGCCGAAAAGTCTGGTTTTGCAGAAAACATTGGACTACGGCTAAACAGCCCGGGAAGGAATTTTAACAAAAAACTACTTCTTTGTTACCGAAAACGTAGTACACATAAAAAATTCTCCCCTCCCTCTTCAACTTTAATTTTCATTAATAGAAAATTACCCCCACCCCGTTCACATAACCTCTTCATTTATAGATATTTCATCTACGTTTCTACACTGGATTATTATGAGCTTTTTATCAGGGTACTTTATTTATCAAAATTAATTACGTCACTCTTGTTAAAACATAAAATGTTGCAGGTAAACTACCCCTATCTCTTAACCGATCTTCACCAAAATCAATAGGTCCTGAGAACTCTAGAATTCGGAGCAGTATGCAAAACATTATTTGATTCTGTTTGAATGTGCGGCTGTTATCGTTTGCCATAGAAAATAAAAATTATCCTTGATAAGAAAAATGTTGCAGGTAAACTACCCCTTTCCCTTAACCGATCTTTACCAAAAACAAAAGGTCTTGAGAACTCTACAATTCAGGGCTGTATGCAAAACATTATTTGATTATGTTTGAATTTACGGCAGTTATCGTTCGTCATAGAAAATATCGGTATGGAGAACCATACATGACTTCCATATTCTAAGATTTATATTTAAAATCATTTTCGAAATGAAATATTACCATAGAAACTACTTCTTTCTACTTACTGCTTCAGCCTTAACCACAGTACTGTGGTCACTAACGTATACCACCTCACGTTATCGCACTCGATTTTCACTGATGATGGCATTGCCGAAACGTCTGGTTTTGTAGAAAACCTTGGACTACGGCCAAATATTCCGGGAAGGAATTTTAACAAAAACTACTTCTTTGTTGCCGATAACGTTGTACACATATATATAAAAAATATGCATAAAATTAATGGCTTGTATAAGTTAATGATTGATCTCCATTAAGTAGTGCTCAAGTTTCCAAAGTTTTAACATTATGATGTCCATAATTAAAACATCAGAGCAGGTTTAGTGTGAATGAGGGTACACTGTGGACAAAAATTTTCAACATTTCCTATTGAGTGTTGCATAGAGTAAAGCTGCGAATCTACAGTGTATGTTTCACAGAACAAACACGCGAAAAAGAAGGAGCGCTCCGAAGTCACTCATGGACCCTCAGCATCTTGCAGAGGGTTGATTCCCTAAAGACGAAAAGTCTGTCTATGAATCGTTCCTCTGTAAATACGTGCAGTTACACTGCCCAGCGATCCACAGGAAGCAAATTGATGTCCATTTTTTTGGCTTGCACGCGTTATGTTGGTGTGGGTTTCGGCACTTTCCATTTAAAAAGCGTGCAAATGTAAGAAAATAAACATGAGTGAGGCCAGAAATAACGTGAATTTGTGTGTGTGTGTGTGTGTGTGTGTGTGTGTGTGTGTGTGTGTGTGTGTGTGTGTGTGTGTCTTACCTGCCTTTTTATTGCTGTAGGCATAATAATAAAATGGAAACGTAAACATTACATAACTGAGATATGCTTACCTGCCACGAACAATATATTATTTTATACATGGAGGAGTTCAGTGACATACACACGTACAGAAAAATTATATATATAAAGATATTAACTCATACATAATTTACATTAAAATGAAAAAATTATAATTTTATTCCCTGGGAACAAAATTATTTTATTTTTAACAATTACCTTTGTTTGAAAAAGTTTAAATGAATTTTCTAGTACTTTACTGTTGTTAAAACGTAAAAGGTTGCAGGTAAACTACCCCTTCCCCTTAACCGATCTTCACCAAAATCAAAAGTCCTTGAGGTCTCTACAATTCAGGGATGTATGCAAAAAATTATTTGATTCTGTTTGAATTTGCGGCTGTTATCATTTGCCATAGAAAATACGCTTGATAAAAAAACGTTGCTGGTAAACTACCCCTTCCCCTTAACCGATCTTCACCAAAAACAATAGGTCTTGAGTACTCTACAAATCAGGGCTGTATGCAAAACATTATTTGATTCTGTTTGAATTTGCGGCTGTTATCGTTTGCCATAGAAAATACCCTTGATAAAACAAAAAACATGGCTGGTAAACTACCCCTTTCCCTTAAACGATCTTCACCAAAAACAATAGGTCTTTAGTACTCAAGAAATCAGGGCTGTATGCAAAAACTTATTTGATTCCGTTTGAATTTGCGGTTGTTATCGTTTACTATAGAAAAAAATTACCCTTGATAAAAAACCGGTTCAGGTAAACTACCCCTTTCCCTTAACCGATCTTTACCAAAAACGACACGTCTTAGGTTCTTTACAATTCAGGCCTGTATGCAAAGAATTATTTGATTTAGTTTGAATTTGCGGCTGTTATCGTTTGCCATAGAAAACACCCTTGATAAAACATAAAACGTTGCTGGTAAACTACCCTATTCCATTAACCGATCTTCACCAAAAACAATAGGTCTTGAGAAATCTACAATTCAGGGCTGTATGCAAAACATTAGTTGATTCTTTTTGAATTTACGGCAGTTATCGTTCATCATAAAAAAAATACCCTTGTTAAAACATAAAACGTTGCAGGTAAACTACCCCTTTCCCTTAACCGATCTTCAACAAAATCAACAGACCTTGAGTTCTGTATAATTCAAAAAGGTATGCAGAAGAGTAGTTGATTCTGTTTTAATGTACGGCAGTTATCGTTCGTCAAAAAAAATTACCCTTGATAAAACATAAAATGTTGCTGGTAAACAACCCTATTCCCTTAACCGATCTTCACCAAAACCAACAGATCTTGAGAACTGTACATTGCAGGGCTGTATGCAAATATTATATGATTCTGTTTGAATTTGCGGCTGTTATCATTTGCCATATAAAATACCCTTGATAAAACAAAAAACGTGTCTCGTAAACTACCCCTTTACCTTAACTGATCTTCACCAAAAACTATAGGTCTTTAGTACTCAACAAAACAGGGCTGTATGCAAAAACATATTTGATTCTGTTTGAATTTGCGGCTCTTATCGTTTGCCATAGAAAATACCCTTATAAAACATAAAACGTTGTAGGTAAACTACCCCTTTCCCTTAAACGATCTTCACCAACACCAATAGGTATTGAGAACTCTACAATACAGGGCTGTATGCAAAAAATCATTTGATTCTGTTTGAATTTGTGGCTGTTATCGTTTACCATAGAAAAAAATTACCCTTGATAAAAAACCGTTGCCGGTAAACTACCGCTTTCCCTTAACCGATCTTCACCAAAAACAATAGGTCTTGAGAACTCTAAAATTCAGGGCTGTATGTAAAATATTATATGATTTTGTTTGAATTTGCGGCTGTTATCGTTTGGCATACAAAATACCCTTTTAAAACATAAAACGTTGCTGGTAAACTACCCCTTTCCCTTAACCGATCTTCACCAAAACCAAAAGGCCTTGAGAACTCTACAATTCAGGGCAGTATGCAAAATATTATTTGATTATGTTTGAATTTGCGGCTGTTATCGTTTGCCATAGAAAATACCCTTGTTAAAACATAAAACGTTGCCGGTAAACTACCCCTTTCCCTTAACCGATCTTTACCAAAATGAACAAGTCTTGAGAGCTCTATAATTCAGGGCTCTATGCGAAATATTATTTGATTCTGTTTCAATTTGCGGCTGTTATCGTTTGCCAAACAAACAAAATTACACTTGATAAAAAAAAACCGTTGCAGGTAAACTACCCCTTTCCCTCAATCGATCTTCACCAAAAACAATAAGTGGCGAGTACTCTATAAATCAGTGCTGTGTGCAAAAAATTATTTGATTCTGTTTGAATTTGCGGCAGTTATCGTTTGCCATAGAAAAAAATCTACAGACACACAGATAGACACACAGACACACAGACAGACAGACAGACACACACACAGACACTTTTCGGAAAACGACTTTTTTTCATGTTTTGAGTGTAGTACAATCAGAATCTGCAATAATCTCGAACACGATTTTTTTTGCCATCACCATACTTCCATTCCTTAAGGAATATGGAAGTAAAAATTACCCTTGTTAAAAATAAAACGTTGCAGGTAAACTACCCCTTTCCCTTAACCGATCTTCAACAAAATCAATATACCTTGAGTTCTATATAATTCAAAAAGGTATGCAAAAAAGTAGTTGATTTTGTTTGAATTTACGGCAGTTATCGTTCGTCATAGAAAAAATTACCCTTGTTAAAACATAAAATGTTGCTGGTAAACTACCTCTTTCCCTTAACCGATCTTCACCAAAACTAACAGATCTTGAGAACTCTACAATTCAGGGCTGTATCCAAAACATTATTTGATTCTGTTTGAAGTTGCGGCTATTATCGTTCGCCATAGAAAAAAATTACCCTTGATAAGAAAAACGTTGCTGGTAAACTACCCCTTTCCGTTAACCGATCTTCACCAAAAACAATAGGTCTTGAGAACTCTATAATTTAGGGCTGTATGCCAAACATTATTTGACTGTTTGAATTTACGGCTGTTATCGTTTGCCATAGAAAAAAATTACCCTTGATAAAAAAACCCGTTTCTGGTAAACTACCCCTTTCCCTCAACCGAGTTTCACCACAAACAATAGGTCTTGAGTACTCTACAAATAAGGGCTGTATGCAAAAACGTATTTGATTCTGTTTGAATTTGCGGCTGTTATCGTTTGCCATAGAAAAAAAATCTAAGACACACAGACAGATAGACACACAGACACTTTTCGAAAATTGAATTTTTTTCATGTTTTGAGTGTAGTACAATCAGAATCTGCAATTATCTCGAACACGATTTTTTTTGCCAGCCCCATACTTCCATTTCCTTAAGGAACATGGAAGTAACAAGAATTTATTACGGAGCGATGGATCAGGAGGAAGCGAGTGGAAGTACGGCTCAGACTTCCACCGATTCGAGTGTAGAAGGAACTAATTTGGCGGAAAAGCTACAATTGGAAGCAGAACGTCGAAAACGACGTCTTAGATTTATTGAAGCATTTTCAATGCCCTTCTCTGTGCATTGCATTTGTGCAATGCCTGTAAATTTTATTATCAAATTTCTTAACTTTTGATAAATAAGTTAACACATTTGCACAGTTATTCATGTTTTAGTTGTGTTATTACTGTTCCCAATTTGTGATATTTAACATTCAGATATCAAATGTTATATCACATAAGCTAGCATAAGGTAGCCCATTAAAGAAGGGAGAATGTATTTACAGTTGCTACGATAGGAAATCCGTATAAACCAGTGTATATAAGAAACGTTTTATGCTCGATTAGGAAGGTATCCTGTTACGAAGAAGATATGTGAGTTTGGGACGGTCTCCGTAGATTGAAGTGTAAATTTTTATAAGGGACAAAGGCCGTATCGTTTCTCTCCGAACACATACGCTGTCGTATTGTTTTGGCGCCGCCTTCGGCAATACAGCGAAAAATACAACACGACACAATGTTTACGTGTATATACGTAGGCCTGTAGGTAATGTAATGCTGAGGTTTTGTGCCAGATAAAATTGTTTACCCAACTGTAATATCTGTTACCGAATAATCGTGTGTTTTCTTCATTTCCGTTCTGCAACAACAAACGTTTGTGTTACCGAAATAGAATTTCCTTTACATTTGAATTCAGGGCGGTTTTACCTCGTGCGTGCTATTTATAAACAATCTCTTTAGTACTGCGTTATTTTTCCTTGTATATTTATGGCCGTATAAATTTCGGTTAATTAAAAATGTATTGTTATATGTGTTACCACGTGAGTACTATTAACATTAAAAATTCTTTTGTAAGAATTTAATGGCAGAAAAGCAAGAGATAGTTAAGCAATCAAGAGATTAATGTCAAAAAAGCAAAAGCATTTTAAACATATTTGGAATACTTCACTTACAAAATATTTGAATATTAAACTCAGTAAAGTTTTAAACAAGTTTAATTCGTAGTTTGCTTATTTAATATTGCAGTTTTATTTATCAGTTAAAACCATTATCAAAATGATACTCAAGTGCCTTGAAAAATGATTAAACTTAATAAATACATTTTTACAATAATTAGACATTTTGTAACTTCAAACGTTTATTATTAGGGGCTGTATTTTGTGCTAGACGCATTTTTATGATGCATGAGAAATAGGTAATGGAAATAATTTATTTATACAGAAGTGTTGATTTGAGTAGAGCTGAAGATTCCGTTACGGATATGTTTAATCAGTCTCATTTTGTTCCTTACTTCGAGCTCGAACGTCTAAATTTTATTTATTCTTAATGTTTCGTTATTTCTATGAGGTGCATGATATTCCTTTATTTTTATATTTAATTTAGTTTTAAACTGAAGCTATAAAAATGTCATCTTTTTAACCTAATACTCAATAACATATTGTTATTGAAAGATGTATGTCTTCTGTTAAACACAGCGACTGGAGAATATTCGATAACGATTAACACGGCAATCGGTAAGTAGGCCTACTAACTGGTTACAGTTGTTGGAGAAAAAGAGTTGATGGTAGAGGTTCGAGGAAGAGGTTCTTGTATCATGTTGCTGAAGAAATAGATTTGATTGAAGCAATCATTTAAAAAATCTTGCAGAAAGCGACGACTTCGGAATGTGGTCCCTCCGTTTTCACGTTGGTCTTCGTACTCAGAGAGCAGCTGATTTCTTATGAAGTTACAGACACTTACTTGGTTTAAACCCGAAAAGAATCCAGATTTTCAGATCGGAGAAAAATGTGTAAGTGAGCAAGATGTATCGTAACATCAGATGCAAGATATTCCATCATACAAAAAAAAAATATAATTATGTGAGCTAATTATAATTACTTTTACATTAATGATAACTGTTTTTTTTTTTAAATTGCAGACAAACTGCTATTTTTCTGCTTGTTGGGTATGTTATGTTAACAATAAACTGTCTCCTTCAAGCTCACAAGATAAATTTACAAATAAATAAAATAAATATGATTACCTTATGCGTATGTTTTTTTTTGAGGGGAGTTCTTGTAAATTTACATAGCACATTGCAGTCTTCTTGCCATTAGTATTTTGTAATTGCTTTTGTTTTCTCATCACATCCCTGACACTGCGAATGTTTTTACATCTGATCAGATTTGTTCCGGAGTTCTGCTATGACAGGCGATGGCGCCAATTGTTCACAGAAAACAATTTTACGCGATGCTTGTATTTACCATGTTACGTTTTAATTCCTGCTGTTTCCTCTGTTGCTTGTAGTGTCTGGATATTTATTTATTTGTATGCATTACAGGACTTGCTCTCTGATGCATTGATTACGATAGTTTCAAATGCGCAATTATGTCTGGCTATGTTGTAGCCACGTAAACGTATTGAGGTGTTTCTCCTGTTTTCGAAATCGATATGTTCTGTTTATCCCTTCTGAATCCTCCCGTCTGACGTTAGTCTTTTTAAAACTGGTGCAGGAGATGATTTACAGGTTTTAAAACTTCATTTTACAACTTTGAAGTATGTAGATTTGTTGATGACTTCTTGTTTGACGTCATGGCAACTTTACAGATTTTCCTATACGTGATGTGCGTTCGTTGTATGCATAATAGAAGGAAATACCTCCTTAAATAAACAAAAAGGGCGTGAATAAGTGGAGATTTTATTGAACATATTTTTCAGGTAAAATATTATCCTAAAGTTCTTAGCTATACCAAATAAGTATTGATTTTACTTAGCACTGACATATAGAATTAAAGTCAATTTTACATAGTATTAACGTTACTTAGCTACTTGTTAATACAATTTTTTTCTCCCATATGCTTTTCACTGAATACATTATTTATTACTTTTTGATGTATGATTTTGTTATATTTGTTGCTCTTTCTGTTAGCACTATTAAGTTAAAAACTTATGTACGAAGAGTAGCATTCATTAATCCTAATTGAGTTGTCTTCCAGCTTTTAACTGTTTGGCAACATAATTCCACTGAATCATTAGAAACTGTATTTATGTTATTAAACCCAACGATTGCTTACCGTATTTAATTGATTTTCTATCGTGACATTATATTAATATAGTCTTGCGGGCGGGGAAATGTAGCCAGTTTATTATAGACATTATTAGAAACGTTAAAATTAAGCATAATATCAATTAAAGGGAAATTTACAACGCGGTACAGACCAAATTCTAAACTCTAAGAAATACTAACATTAAAACAGCCGTGTGTTGTATTGGCTGATTTTAACAAATACTTCTAACCCAATGAAGATCATCGTATTTGCAGGCTTCAATGTTTTTTTTTACCATTTGTTATTGTCGACACATGAACATAAAGTACCAGCAACACGATGTAAAGATTGGGTTTTATAAAAATTTTATAAAAATAAAGGAACTTTATAAAGTGTATTTCATGTAAAAACTTCGTTTAAAATTTCTGGGTGAAAATTCAATTTACCTAAATTTCATGTAATCTGATCACCCTAACTAAAATACGTGGGCCGTTTAATGTTCTGTGTATACATAACGTATTTAACTATTCAGTGTTAGCGAATAAATTAATTTACAAATGGATACATTGAACGCCAACTAACTGGATTGGACGCCAACACACGATTCGTGTTAATAACCAACGTTAATCAGTCGTGTTAATAACGACAGCTTTGCAGAATTTAATACGCATGCTTTCTTCATTACAGGATGCAATGAACAATTGGTTGTACGCGTAAATGTTGAGAACTGCAATAACGGATTGCTGTTTTGCGGCGCCAGTGGAATAAAGCTTTACCTCTGCAAGGCTATACTGAAGTGCAAACGTATGTTTCCGTAATCTGCAGCATTAAGTAGTGACGAATGTTCATATTTTAACTAAAAAATAAATGTATCCCGTTGTTTGCTAATTTTTATAACGTTAAATATAATAAAATATATAAGAGAAAAATTTTACCTTCTGGTTACCGTCAGCAGTGTAGATATCCCAGGACACACTATGCAATAATTCGTGCCTGTGATACTGAGCCGTAGAGAGTTTCCTGTAAGACCGATGTTGATGAATGATACGTCTGTAGTCTATAGTTTTATAATTTTGTTAGTGATACAAAAACGTTCACGGTTTTTTAATTAATAGTGATATGTAATCGAATTTGGACATAATAAAATTGTTACCGGAAGGAGTTTTTGATGTTGTTACTTTGATAATACCGTATTTTTTAATTAGAAGAGAAAGCATTTTGTAAGCTTGTTGACAGCAAAAATCTTGTTTAAAAGTGAATCAAACTTTTTTATTTTAAGGTCTACTGACTAGAAAAGAGTTTATGCAAAGTATCCTTATATTACTTAAACATTTCTTGCTGATGTCTTAGAAAACTCTTTACCATGGATACAACATTTCCATTTAAGTCATGTCTTGAAGAAAATCTGGCTGCAAAACATCTTGCTCGGCAATTTTGTAATGTAAGCCCATTTAATTTAGTTTCCCTATTGATTTGGAATTGTGTTTAAAGTTTATGAATACAGTCAGTTTAGTTTATTTACTGTTACACAATTCCTTGCCAAGCCAAGGTAAAAAGTAGAGACAAGAGTACATTTTCAAAATCTCACAAGGGCTTGAAATAATGACAAAGTTATCTTCTAGGGTAGATTTTGTTAATGTCTTTCTGTTTCAGCTACTACGCTGCATAATTTTCGATACAGATAAATGTGAGCTAGAAGTAAGATTAATTTCTAAACGCTCCCCGCCATCAAGCAAAAATACTACAACCTTTCAACTAATAGTTGCAATTTTATTGTATTTTTATAATTAAAAACGCTTACTGAGAATTCTTATTTGTACTCACAATTCTCAAATCATAATTGACTTTCTTGATCCGTTTTCATAAACAACTAAACTTGTACACTTGACTTTCTAAATTCTAAACTACATTTGACTGCGTTAATGAAAATACACTTCGTGTCTTTGGTTTTTCATTCTTTGCTTTCGGGCCTCGTGTTTAAGCCATTTCTCTGTTGGTGCCATCAGTGTAATGAGAAAAACGCAGTGAATCATTCATGTTAAAGTAGGCAGAAAGAACCTTTCTTTGTAAATACAGACACTGATGCTTTTAGCCTTATTGTCAACACTCTCTCTCGCTCTATCGTAAATTATTCTACGTCCAGGCATTTGGTCAAACCTGGTTTTTAATTCTTCCTTTTCCCTTTTTAATTCTGACTCAAGGATTAAAATTTCCAGAAGCTAATAAAAGGAACAGCTAATATCTGAAAGAGTAGTTCAACTTATATCACAAGTTCTTTGTATACCACCAGTTGTCGTATTTACTGGACAATGAAGTCAATTTTAGTTTGAATGAAGACAATGAAATTTATTTACGCATTCCAGAATAAGTCTGTAAAATTGCACACATGGATACTCTCAGTCTTAGCACTGTATTGCCTGACAACTGTTTTAAAATTTTCTATTCACCACTGGGCGACGGAAGTTTAACTCTTTTCCCTGAATACAGTACCGAATAATTTTAGGTTGTTACATGTAAGATTAATTTTAGGTTGTTGCATGTAATATTTATTTATTTTCTTTTAATAATTATAATGAATTTGTTTATTATATTTACCATTTATTTCTTATTACATTTTTTGTTTGTACTATCCTAATGTTAAGAGACATGCTATGTTCTATGATATACACTTTGCAAATTTAATGATTTAAAGGTTATAATATTTGACAGTAGTAAGTAAGGGATTACCGTATTTGTAAATAGTTCATTGTGAACTTGACAGAAGTAATTAATACAACTTAAGACTGCCTTTCTATCTCTAGTGTCAATGTCATGGTACCCTACTGTCGATAAATTTACAATAGTCTTTACGCGCCTGTATCCCTACCGTTGAATGAATTTCCGCCATTAGTTAGTTTTTTGTAGGCTAAATCATGTCTAGTTCAATATACAGTGAATTATATATTATATACAATCATAACCCGAGAGTTCGTATAAAAGAATAAAAGAGTAAGGAAGGTTTTAGTGCTAATAAAAGTATATAAAAGACACATTTGAGTTCATGAGCACTCACTGTAAGCAAATATTGACGTCTGCATGTGAGAAACCACGGCGATCAGACACGTTTATGGAGAACACATAAAAAGTAAGTTGCGTCTTGCATCTACACTGTATTCAACACTATCCTGTATATGCTTTTATTGAATTCTCTTCTTCCGCTGCATTCTCTCACTTTTCGCTCATGATATTATATTTGATGTGTTCAGGCCACCACAGATTTACTGATAATTTGTTTGCCACTGAAGCATTAGTACACGGCGTGTTCTACTCTTTTATTGCTTATACGTTTATTTATACATCGTGTTTCTGTTTTTTCTTTTTGTCATTACTACAATAACTAGGAGTGTCACTGACACAAATGGTCGGAGCATTTGATATTCCTAATGATTTATTTATCAATAGTTTTACCATCAACCGTCGTTGATCCGTTAGATAAATAGATTCGTAATAATTTATTCATCAATATTCTTACAATCAGCAAAATATATACACTTTTATGATACACACTTTTTATTGAATACACTACATTATAGTACACTATATATTAATTGTCATTAAACATATTCCACAACTTTTGCAACTCATCTCTACGATCAACCATTGATGGACTTCTATTAATTTCACTATGCAACATTTTAAAACATTTGGTACGATGTTTTAAGACTGTAAGGTGATTTTAAAAGTATTTTTCATGCTGATTTCAAATCTGGTTTTAGTTTTTCTGTATCACATATGGTTTTTATACAATTCAAATTCGAAGTTTTAAAAAATCGAATTTTGTGAACAGGGAAAATTATTATTATTTGATTGTGATTTCAAAATTGTTTATGTTTTAATCCTGCATAAAATCACAACACATGGCGGTGCAGTACACAATGGTATACACTCACTTAAAAATGTTATAATTATTACGAAAACACAACACATATATGACAATTTAATTCCTCGTCTTCGCTGAATTCACTGCTTCAAGATCTTTCTGACGTGGGTTGAAACTTCTCTTCCGTGATTGTCTCCCTTCACCAGTGCCGTCTCTTTTTAGCATAAAACAGTAGTCGGCCATCATGTTGGCATTCCACCTTCCCTGGTATCTCTTTTCCATGTCCTTGATATCCTGGTGGAAACGTTCGCCTTGTTATTCACTGACATCGCCAAGGTTCGCAGGGAAAAAGTCAACATGTGAGTGTAGGAAGTGAAGCTTTACACTCATGTTACATCCTAATTTCATGAAACTCTGCAACATTCTTTTAACCATGGTTTTGTACTCTGGATGTTTGTGTTTGCCCAAAAAGTTGACAACAACTTCTTTAAACGAAACCCAGGCCCTTTTTTCCACTGGATTCATTGTACTTTCAAACAAATTGTCTTTCATTAACTTTCTTATTTGCGGTCCCACGAAGATCCCTTCTTTAAGTTTCTCATAAGATACTTTCGGAAATCTTGTTACCAAGTACTTGGAAACAGTCACCATCTTTTGGAAGAGCTTTAGTGAACTGTTTCATTAATCCGAGTTTGATGTGCAGAGGAGGTAATAGTATCTTGCTTCGTTGAACAAGTGGTACATTTGTTATGTTCTGTGAACCGGGTTGGAGGTTTTTCTTTTGGGCCAGTCTGTCTTCTTCCAATGTTTGTCTCTGGCTCGACTATCTCATTCACAAATGAAACAAGGCATTTTTGTGTAGCCGGATTGTTGACCAAGTAACATACCTACTACTTTTAAATCCCCACAAATTGTCCAAGAATGTTTTTCATAATTCACGTATTTTAGCAGAGCTTTGAGATTTACATACGTCTCCTTGAGATGAACTGAATGTGCAATGGGTACTGAACCAAACAAATTTTCATTGTGTAAAAGTACACCTTTGAGGATAGTTTTGGACGAGTCTATAAATAACCTCCACTCACTTGGATTGTAAGTGACGTTAAAGAAATTCAATAAACCCTCAATATCACAACAATAAACCAGAGAGTCTTCTTCTTTAAAGAATTTCATTAATTCCTTCTCTCTGGACCTATACCAAGAGAACGTAACTCTGGGTAGTAGAAGATTTTTTGCATTCAATCTTGACCCAAGCAATTGGGCGGCATCTTTTGTCAGGTTCAAGTCACGAGTAATATCATTAAGTTCATTTTGACTGAATAATTTTGGTGCAAAATCTTCTTCCGGGTTGCAATCATCAGCATTATCGCTTTCATTTTCTGAGCTGCTCGCCAGTGGCACATCTTCAAGAACGGGAGGTGGAACTGGGATAGGGAGAGAATTACAATGCGTAACTGGTCGTAAGGCCGAAGGAATGTTCGGATATTGTATATCCTTCTTACTTCTTGCGTTATGACCTTGAATTTTAACCATACAAAAATAGCAATCGTTAACATGATTTTGTGGCTCCCTCCAAACCATTGGGAATGCAAAAAGCATTGATTTTTTTGCACCATTTTTCCACAGTCTCAGTCCCTCAACACATTTACGACATACCTTGTGTGGTGCCCAGCTTTTGTCTTCATCACCAAGCCTTATGCCGAAGTACGCGTAATACACGTTTCTCACAAAACTATTAATGTCCTGTCTTTGCTTACCAATTACGTAGCTACCACAAATATAACAGAACACGTTTGGGTTATTCAAACACTTCCGGGAACTCATTTCTACAGAAAGTTCACAAACTATATATGACAGCACAAATATAACCTCACAGCACTATAGCATGTAAACAATGAACTACTGTTTCCCGCCTAACAGCCAGCTGGGTGTAACAAGTGTGGCCAACTAATCCCTCTTACCGAAATAAACTTTCCCTCCCCCACAATAAAATTTCCTCTTGTGAAACTTACGTGTAAATAAAAGATGAGTTCTTTTGATTTGCAAAAAAACTGTACGTGATAGAAAGAAACGGATTGCAGATCTGGAATCAGCGCAAAAAAATGCTTTAGGAACACCTAAGACTACAGAAACATAGAAAATCATGTTGCATAGTGTTTTTAGCAGTCTACCAAAATTAAACGCCGGTTTTAATGATAATCCTTCTAAATTTTTCACTCTTGAAAGAGCAACATACGTTAATCCAACCTGAAATTCATTGTCTCCTAAATTAACAATTGCCTTATCTAATGTTATCCCTTGCATAATAACAGCATATGCTAACATTAACGGAAATTGTTGGCGAGTACAAGAAATTTAATTTTTCTTGAATGATGCCACTACTGGTACAATGGGTATTGAATTCTCGTACAGAACTGGTCCTGTATATTTTTCGAAAGATACAAGTATACATATTGGTATGTGATCGTTATAATTTTCGCATTCAACTGTCGGGTCATAAATTATATCAGTTACTGTCCCAACTGAACCGTTGGCTAGTCATTTTGTGACCCAAAGATTTCTTCTAATGATAACTCGAGCACCTTTGCATAAACGTAATTGGGCAGATAATCCCTGAGCATCGTCAGATTTTGCTATAGAGGCTTCTGGGGAATTATGGATTGCATTGATTAGAGCCACGGGTTGTTTATTGCTTTCTAGTTTTTCATAATTAAAGCGTTCGATTTCAGCATTTTTCGACATTATACAGACAGTATCTTTGAAATTGTCCCTGATATTGTTTACATAAAATCTTTTAGATAAGAGCTGTTAATCTTGTTCAGTGATTGTTCCATTTGCGACTGTATTTAAAGTCTGTCTGAAATTTTTTTAATCATCACTTTGCTGTCTCATAATCTCTGTGTTAAAAAGAAAACTTTTTTGAAATGTTTGTATAAAAGATTCGATTGAATGGTCTGAACATTATTACCAATATTTTAAAGACTCCTCTCACAAACCGGTGGAAGTTAGGACAATCACCGCCTATGTACACGCAAAGACCGCCAAAAGGAACAGCTGAAGAACGCTGCTTTGCTTGTTTGAGTCGCATATCCACTTTGAAAAACAAATTCAAACCCAACATACCGGTTTCATCAATAATAACGAACCTCACATCTTTTGATTCTTCTTCAAACACTATTTTGGATTCACCTTCTAAATCCTTAAAAGTTCCTTTCCTTCTCTTTAAAGTATTTATTCTTAGAGCTCAATGAATAGTTTGTCCAGCAATATTGTTAGCTGCTACACCAGTAGGAGCCATTAAAAGAGTTGAATTAATTCAAAATATGAATTAATTCTCCTAACCATTTCATTATTTATACAGCTTTTACCGGTTACAGCTTTTCCCTGAATAATTGGAAGTCTTTGATTGCAATCATCATAGTCATTTAGCTGATATTCTAAGAAAGATAATATCTTATTTGGTTGGTCGTTGAATATAACATTGTATGATTCATGAGAATCATACTGATTCCCAAATGTTTCTCGATTCCTTCCGATGAAAGAAGTTTTATTCTTTATATCTGGATATTTGTAATAGGCTGCTTCCCAATTATGAAGTAAATCGATATCACGATTACCTAGACCAACATAAGTTGGTAGTGCATTAGGCATTACTGCTGCTATAGTCATCCAGTCACTATCGTCAAAAATATCAAACTCGTTATTATTATCCTGATCCATTTCAGTTTCTTCTGAAACTAAAGACGTGTAATTGTTCGTGAAGCTGTCCAAAATTTTGTCGGGTATAAGCCATGAACCATGTTTCATCTGTACTTTTCAAGTCTTCTTCATTACGCCAATGCTTATGTAAAATCAATTTTTCTTTACAATATAATTCAGTATTGACTGCATTGTTATTTTTGTTTACTTTAGGGAAAATTGTACAATTCTTTTCTGTTTGTGCTAATTGAATTATTTCTTCCCTTACAAAATTTTTAGCAAAACCGAATAATGTTATTTCTTCCATGTCTAGTGGTCTTCTACTATAAAGCTGAATGAATGAATTACTGTCTTTTTTACTATTGGTTCCATTAATAGTCTTCTATTCTTATGACAAGTATTTCAAAAGTTCTCGTACATTGATGCAATGGAATTCCATGGAGTAAATGACATGTTTCGCAAGCCCCGATCTCTCTTTCTCCGATCATATTATCATCAAACTTGTATATGCAGGTTCTGACTTTGAAGTGAAGCATATTTGGATACATATGCAAGCACCTGGTATAAGGAGGTGATTATACAAAAATCAGTATTTGCTCTCCATGCTTGTGCGATGACAGGATTATACTGATTCAGGAGTTCATAATTCCTTATTGGTGTATATATCCAAATACCTTTCTCATTTTTCTCTAGAAGAGATTGCTCTTGTAATTCTTTAGGATATTTGAACCTGCAAGTATATTCTTTACCATTCCATTTAAGACAATATCCTTTGGTACATCTGGTATGTCTTTGGAATCGATTCAGTAATTCTGAAAGAGAACGAACGTTGTCGACAACAACATCAGTTTATCTAATCCTTGAATGATGTATAGTTGCCGGAGGAGTGAATGGCAAAGGATTGAATGCATTAACCAAATGGTCATAATACACCTTGCCACTCAAAATGTCTTCCTCAGATGCATTATCAAAAGTTCTTGGATCAGAAGCACTAGAGATCCAAAGAAGACCGTGTACATGACATGAACCACGATGTTGGAATTCGAAACGAAACCAATAATCTGAAACTGAGAATATCTTACAGACGACATTTTTTATGAATAAAGTTGCACGAAACGAAAAATAATCTTCAACAATTGAGGGATTTTCATTTATAAGTTTTTGCCTTTTCTGAGCGATTCTAGATGCATTTAACGTTTCCTCTTGCACGAAATTACAAACCATGAGTCGTGCCAGATCAGGCCACCAAAGATCAGCTGCACTCAAAGTAAAAAACCCGTAGGAAGTTTATCACACTCCTCAATCATTGATTTAAGTTCACTTCTTAGTTGAAACCAGTAAGATTTTGATCCTCTTTTTTTTCCACACCAATAATATAAACTTCTTATTATTTGAAGATTACTCGACAGCGTGTTTCTCAGTTGTTGTATTGTTCAACTGAAATGAGATTTTCTAGCAAATATTGTCCCTCGTTGAATAGCTTGATGACGCTGAACAGTGTTCAATGCAAAACATCTGAACCTACGATCGTGTGCACAACATCGGTCTTTATATTGCATCAAAAACTGAAAACATTCAAGTGCTGTCAGTTTCATACTACTTGCTTGAGTATTATTGTTTAGTTCAGCAGATCCGTAAGGAAATAAAACGGGAAATGCCATGCTTACATATCCTTCGCAAGAGAATTGATTTATGATATCAGTACTTTGTGGCCATGGAATTACATTATTCACTGCAGATTGGAGTCGATCAGCTTCTGTTATTCTAATATCCTCCGGGATCATATTTTCATAATTTCTTCAGAAAAGTTCTCTTCATCTGTATTCACCTCAGGTAAATCACCAGTGGGTATCATTCCATAAATACTATAATTTAATGGAAGTTGATATATTTGTTCCATATCAATGATGATATCACTATAGAATGGATTATTCATTTTCAAAAATTGAGTGCTTCTAAAATTTTGTCACGTCTCACATGAAAATCCCGATCTCCATTAACACTTTTCTTTCTTACAACTATAGTGCTCAGTGAAGCGGGTGTAGGGGGCAAGGAACTAACACTCTCCGTTATATTTTGACCAATATTTATAATATTTCCTTTATAAGCATATTGACTGCGAAAGCCTCTTGATTTCACCCTATACACCGCATCACTGGTTGTACTCTTGCTATCAAGAGCTGTTCTACATAAGTGAGATCCATCAGTTCTATAGGTACATCTTTAGGATCCATACGATTAACTACAGTAAACGTATTTGGGTTTCGCTTATACTGCGGACACATATCAAAAAATATTTGCTGCATCAACACTTGAGAACAATTTACACATTCATAGAATTCTGGAGATCGTAAATTATCTTCAAATTAATTCTGAAGATTCCTATATCCTGTGTTGTTTTGAACATATGATTCATGTTTAACACATGATTCATGTTATGTTCTGCAGGGCCTTCAACAGTTGCTGCAGCAACATTTTGTCGCTGTCTCATCCGTCTTTGATTTGTAGTTAAGCGACCGATATTTGGACCTCTTTTCCGTCGAGTCATACTATAAATATTACGTATATATAAATTGATGAATAAGAATGTAAGAATACGCGTATAACAGAGAAAAGTACAAAATTGAACAAGAAGTATAAGAATAATAATTTTAATAGAATTTGGATTAAAATTTACCTGAACTGTGATTTGTTGCATTATGTAATGGAAATTTGCACTTGCATCAGCGACTACATAGATTCTAGTCTAAAAATTGACACTTGTTCAACACTTAAGTCCAATCCGTACATCTGGCTACACAATAGAACAATGCTCTACTACTGTTTGAATTAAACACGTGTGAGACACGAATACAAAGTGTATACAGCAAAATCTTATCTTATCGAGCGACAGCCAGCGCGGGCGGCGGGAGCCGCACACCCAAACGCACCGGCACGAGAGCGCCGAAATCGCCTGGTGACCGGTGAGTCCCCTAGCGCCCCGTAAGTGCGAGTGAGACAGAGCGCCGTTGCTGGGCCACGATATCTCTATCTCTCTTCCTCTTACACGTTTAAGCTAAGAGTTTCAAAAAATTACACGTGTGCACTCTACAATACAGTCCGGATATGGATGCAAAATTTTATAACATTCGGTTAAGTAGTTTCGGAGGAGTTCGCGGTCTAAATTGTGCACCGAGTCATGGATCTCTAAATTACTGCTTAGAAGCAGTAAATAGGCCTACAATATTTTAAGAATAGTAGACCACAAGATGGCTCAAAATAAATGTCGGTATGGAGAACCATACATGACTTCCATGTTCTAAGATGTATATTGTAGCATAACAGAATTTTCACCTTAAAACTTAACTTAATACAACATTAAAAAAGAAAAAAAGAAGAAACTATCAGTAGTGAGTGATAACTAAATGGTTAAAAAGGAATTAAATAAGCTGATCATTATATTCAATCAAATGTTAAAAAATAGACTCTATAACAAAGAAAACTCTTGGTCCAAATAAAAGAAACCATCTACATAAAACCCCAGTACATCATCTGTATACCCAGTAGGATATGGAGCAGTAATGAAAAAAATAATCGTGTACAACTCATTAAATTAATGACATCAGAGGACCTAAAATACCAAAATACTAAAATACTAATAGAATAAGAAATAAGGAACAGACTATTCCAATCTTCATACAAAGAATGCAGAATGAAGAAAGGCTAATCCCAAAATTCCATGAAGGACATGTACCAATTAGGTAAATTTAGAACAATGACAAAACTTAAACCCAGTAACCCAAGTTACAGGATACATTACAAAAAAGTAAATATTGTAAAGTAAATATAAAAATAGCTCAAGAATAAAGAATAGCATGTTAGCTAGAAGGAGTGAAGGACTACCATAGTGTAAATAAGAATTAAAGACTACCATTAGTGGAGAGAATAGAAAGTGACATACCCTAATAAACATAATCAGAATTAAAGACTACCATTAGTGTAGAAAATAAAAAGTGTTTTACAATAATAAACATAAAAGTAAAAGACAGAAAGGGTCTGCAAATATTATTAATTATAAGAGTGTTTAAATAAAATATATAAGGATTGTTGAATAGTAAACTAAATAGGAAAACATGAACTTACAATAGATGTAATGGAATGTGTTAAATATAGAATGTTTTGTTATGATCAAATAAGGTAGTTAAAAATGTTAGATATAGAATGTTTTATTATCATTAAATAATATAGTTAAAAATGATAGATATAAGATGTTTTATTATAATTAAATATTATAAATGAAAATGATAGATTATAAGATGTAATGTTATAATTAAATGATGTTACTTAATATTAAAATTTTGTCAAGGTAGGGAAGGCAAGGAAATAGTATTGATATCTTTTTGAATTGTAAACCATATAAATAATAAGGCAGCAAAATAGCTAAAAAACCAATAGCAAAGCAAAACTGTATTTTAGGCCAAAATCAACTTTTACCATATAATCAAGTCCGAAGGGATAATTTAAATAAAACTGTATAAAATTAGCAGAGATTAGTCAACTTAAAATAAAGATATTTAAATATAATCATCACATAAATACATAATAGTAAATGTAATGATCAGAAGGTAAAATTAAATTTATTGGAAATGTGCAATATAATGCCTAACAAGGGACTCAGTACAAATAAAATGTGAATTAATCAATATTACAGTGTTATAACAACAAATAGTTGAAAACAAAGAATAATGATGAAAGAAGTAATATTATCTAAGGACAATATTAACATGAAATAACTTGTAAACCATTTAATTTATAATTATGTGAAAAATAATAAGGCCTATAAGAAATGTCAAAAAATCTAAATTTTAAGCTTATTTCAAACCAAATTAGGTCAAGTTGTATATTAGTTTATGTAAAATTAGAACAGGCATATTGATAGGTATTTAAATTTTCATAAAATTAACAAATAATTAAATTAGAGCAATAAAATAGGAAAAAATGTCATATATTTCTATAAGATCAGATCTAAACCAAAGCGAACAGCTGATTCCAGACAATGGGGAAGGAGAACAAGATATTTCGGAAATTACTACATTAAACGACGATCTGAGTACACAGTTGATCGTTAAACGTGAAACTCAACGGATGAGATCGTACCGAAGGAAGATCCAAGAAATATAAATTATTTGAAAAAAAATGAAAGTGTAACATAAAAAAGTATCACAGAGGTTATAAACCGAAATTTACTAAAAATGAACTTAAACAATAACAAAGTGAAGAACGAATTTCAGTAATAATACGATCTAACACCAACGCACTAAGAATCATCCGCCATATTGAAATTATTCATTTAACACCAATTTCAATGGAATAACGAACTCAACCAGATTTGAACAAGGAACACGACACAAATAATCCTGCACCAAACTACATCGCCGAGTAAAAGAGAACACTACAACCAATTATCCAGAGGGACTACATCGTCGCAGAGGAAAATATCCGCCATTATATTTGAGGGAGAAGAAAGAACTAGGAGTCGGCGTGGTTGGCGAAATCCGAAGTTGATGGCCGCCATGTTTCTAGTTTGTATAGCGAGACGTACACGGCCACTTGGAATCATCGACGACGTGACATCATACACTGCTGTCTGGTTCGAAAAATTTCTTTATTAAATGACATTATTTTCTGAGATATGTTACTTTCACGTAATAGTATTTACATTTTTATTAATTGTAAGTATTGTATCTTGTGACTTGTCCTTCTGTGACCATTTCGACAGTTCAAAGAACTCTATTAATTAATTTTTGTAATTTAATGTATTTGTCTAGTGACACAATCGACCTGTGAGTTGAGTCTTAGCCGCAGCATAATCCATGTGCGTAAGATTGTCGCACCGTTTTTAAAAATAAACATCAGAATTGTATCTAAATATTCGTTTTCATGATTATTTGAGTTAATTAAATTAGTATATTTCATTTCTAATTCAATTTAGAAGTTTTAACGAAAGCAATCAGGAAGAAGAAGAAGAAGAAAAAGAGCTGAGCTAGAAGAGAATACACTTCGACCCAGCTTGACATAATCCGATTAACACGGTGAAACAAATATTTCGTTACGAAGTCTTACACAAATACTAACTCATAGTTTAATTAACTAAACAATAATAAAAATAAATAATAAAAATAATTAAATAATTAAAAAATTAAATAAATAGATAAATAAAAACATCATTAAAAATTTTTTTAAATAAATTAAGAAACTATAAAATTTTTTTATCAACATAAATTTTATTTGTAATTTTAGTTATATTACAATATTTAAAATCATTAACTTGAAATGGCTTCGATAATTTCTAAAAAAAATATCCCCCACTCTTAAACTATTTTCACTATTTATAGATATTTTTGTTACTATGGGTAGTCGTTTAATACAGTGTTATTTTTGAGTCACTTTACCTAAAAATATTAGGTACTTTATTCTTATAAAGAAACTAAACTACACAAATAATCATCCCTCCTCCTCCTCAACTGATCACCACTATAGTTACACTTTAATAGAGTAATAGTTTTATCATATGTAATTGCTAAGGTATCTTATCCTTCAAAATTAAATACTCGTACTTTACTTGGTATCAGCAAGTGATTTTCAAAAAATCACCCCTTCAACAACCCTCTCAATTTAAAGATATCTCGTTTACCATTTTACAGTGGATTAGTATAACTTCATTTTCGGGGCACTTATTTATCAAAACTAAGTATTTTACTCTTATTAAAACACAAAACATTGCCGGTAAACTACCTCTCCCCCTCAACCGAACGACCCTAGTTTTGACATTTAAAGTTTTATTGAGTAATAGTTTTATTATACGTATAATAGTTTTAATTAACAAGGTATCTTATCCTTCAAAATGAAATACTTTATTTGAGATCAAGAAAGTAGTTTTTGAAAAATTACCCCTTCCCCTTAAAATACCCTTTTTATTTATAGATATTTCACTTACCTTTCTACAGTGGGTTATTATGATCAGCTTTACAGGATACTTTATTTATCAAAATTAAGTACTTTAATCTTGTGAAAACGTAAAACGTTGCAGGTAAACTACCCCTCCCCATTAACCGACCTTCACCAAAATCAATAGCCATTGTGACCTCTACAGCTCGGGGACAAAATGCAAAATATTATTTGAGTCTGTTTGAATTTGCGGCAGTTATCGTTCGCCATAGAAAAAATTCTACAAACACAGACGCGCGGGCGCGCGCGCGCACACACACACACACACATTTTGTAATAAGTAAATAAAAATGTGATAAACTGTCATATTCGGCCACTGTTGCTGCATAAATGGAAAAGGTAACGATTGAAGAAAGCAGAGTTAAAACTTCAGGGTTTCAAAATGTGAGAATACTAAAAACGCTTGCATAGAGTGCAGTGGACGGACACGATAACCAGCGGTCTAATGTTAAGAAGAATAAAACACAGTTTCATCCTTTCGTTTATAGAAGAATGTATCTATTTTAATATTTTGGAAAAAGGAAATTCTTTTAGATGAATGTTTTAACATATTCTAGTTTTCGCAGAAGTTTTGGCCCTTGGACTACAACTACAAATAACTAAAAACCAAAAGGCAAGTTTACTGTTCTGAAAATGTTTTTAATATTTCGTCATAAATTTATCGGGTCAAAACAAAAAGTTTGTGCTGACGATTTGCTTCGGTTAATAAAGAAGCAATGTTATGGCAAATACGACGTTGAACTATAAATGCAGGCTGAAAATTGACGCTAACCAAAATTACACTTGCTAACAACAGCTACTACGACAAGTACTATTTAAAAATGTAAACTTCCATGAACGAAAGAAACACAACGTGTAATATTATACATCTTCTGCTTATCGATTTTGGGCGTCTAAGGACTGCGTAAAGCAACCCAATGCATTCGTTTCTTGTGCATAACCCGATTTGTGCTTCCCGCTTCTTTCCTTGCTTTCTAATAACTATATAATATATTTATGTTAAGAAAATTTAATTATACCTACTTGACTTATTCCTATTAAAATGAAGCGTGTTCAAATCATAAGTTTTTAAAATATTTCTTCAATTTAACTGACGCCATCTATTGGTATTAAAGAGAAGTTGAGATACCAAAAGAATTGTAACCGTAAAACAAAAGAAAGGTTAATTATTTAGCTTCAGAAAACATTAGTGAAATAAAACGTAGCCTGTATCCTGAATTGAGATCTATAGAATGGATATGCAACATTTTTCAAATGAATATGTTTGTTAGTTTAATCCTGAAATCATTTCAATCAGACATCGACTATCCTTTATAGGCGTGAATATTAGTATAGATGTAGAAGTCAACATAATATTTAAGAAGTTCTGCAAAAAAACCAATAACATTAGCCACATAAGGAAAGTAAAAATGGCTATTACTTGATGGCCACTTCAAGTACTTGGGGTCAAGTTATGAATCTTACGGTCGGATTTCCTGCGATACCCTGAATAAATTAACAAAAAATCGCTTATGCCAGAAAAGTCCGTTTAATTGAAATTTAGATAGGAGTACTCTTCTTCTCCGTAGAAACATGATATGCTGCACATAATTTTTGAAGGTAAGATTGATGATCCCAGAGGATTAGATAAAAAATATCGTGGATGATGACCTTCAAAGGATGGATCAACTATGCAGTACAACCTTAACACACCATACACAGTATGGACATCAATTGTTGATAATAGTCGTCAAACTCGATAGATGGAGAGAACAAAGTGCAGCCAGGTTAACAGACAACAATGTGTATTGATTTTGGTAATACAGAATAATGCTGTCAGAAGACAAGTTTGGTTTTAAAATAACATATTACGAATAAGAGCTAGGAACCTTTCCAACAGTTAGAAAACTTTGCAGTTCTATTTAAGTTTATCACGTTTTCCTCATTCTGTTTTTCAATTTCTTATATTATTACGGCGGAACATGTGTATGATCGCTTTACGCGTGCATGAAGTGTATAAATCATGAACATAATAGATTCAAGATGGAAGGACAAGTCATTCAGTAAACAAGTCACGCGTGGAACAGAGAGGGAAACGCTAGTGCTGTCTGCTCTGCTCTCAATACAAGTGGATTTAGATATCCACTGTTTACACTAACAAAACAATTAAAAAAATAATTTCGTTTTATCGAGAATAGGTCTATTGAATACAATACAAAGTAAATGGAGTACGAGGATTATTATATAAGACAGTAATTTGTGTACAAACACGCTTGCGCGCGCAAAAAAATATCGTTTCGGTCATTTATATATTCAAATTTTTACTATTTTACAAGTTAATTAGTTTTAATTTTTCTCTTCCGCACATTTTATTTTTGGTATGCTATTAGAGCCCTTACACACGAGACAGACAACTGCGGCAGACGTCTGCTAGGGATTGAAATCCGATTGATACAATGCATAGCTTTCACACGAGTGCGAGTGAGCCACGAGAGGCAGACGTCTGCCGGCTCGTTCTCTCCCCAGTAGTTGAATTCAACTCGTCGGAAGGCCAGTTGCTAGTTAACAAGTGCAAATCCTTAGAACTTTTTCACACGAGCAGACGTCTGCCTCTTCCGAATGGAAAAAGTCATTAATACTTTCGATGTCAAATCCTTTATTGAAGAAATTCGCAATCGTCCAGCTGTGTGGGATAGTTCTTCAAAACATAATAGTAATAAAATAAGAAAACAGTCCTGGAACGAAATATTTTTAATTGCCTATGAAGATTACGAAGAAATGTCAAGAAAAAACAAAATTGCATTAGATAAGAAATAGTCACTGCAGTTTTGTCTTATTAATTGTACTTAAAATTTGTATTATTAAAAATACAAATTGAATAAACAACAATGTGTATTGTAAGTTTAAAGCGATAAATTTTTTAAATTTTCAACTGTTGCAACAGAATTCCCCAGGTTGGTGTTCTGTTTTTGAATGTTATTCTCCAACAAAACTATGCAATTAATCGAAAGAAGAAATCGACATACGAAAATAATTTAAAATCTTTTCATTGTCACTTCTCAGTTCGTGATACAACAGTGCAAAACTACTAGCGGTAAATCTGTAGTTTATTAGTGGGTCAATCAACATTTTCCTGTTCCTTCGTTTCTTCTTTTTCTATTTTCAATTAGTGCTAGAGCCAATATTGCTCTACTTCCTCCAATTCATTCATAATTTTAAAATACTGTATAAAAAAGAAATTTTAAAAATATGCTGAATGAGAGTGTTTACTTTTCACTGACTAAATTGAGGCTGGACCGTTTGGTGCGAGGAGCACAGCCACAGTGTGCCGAGAGCAAGCTCGCGTGAGCCTACTACGGCAGACGTCTGCCGCAGACATCTGCCGCAGACTGGTTTCCCGTGTGAAAGAGCCCTTATTTTCGTGTATGTCGAAACCACACATCTTGGTATACAGCAGATTTGAAAAGTTGTAATTTTAATCATTCAACTTTTTTTACTGCCAGAGCTTAACCTTCACGTTAAAACCGTAGGATGCGTAACCACTATTAAATGTGTTCTTAGCCAGACGTTTTGGTTACTCTCGCGGAAGACCTTTTACAGGGGCTCTCTTCCTTGCGACCAGATTTGAATATAAATTTGTTACACAAAACCACTTCGGCAAGCTACTCTATAAGGAAACCCCACCATAGTAAACTGCTTTTTCAGGTTACAACAAGCCAAACTGGAGCAGTATAGCAGTATACCACAGGAGCAGCGCTGTAGCAGGTGTGTGTTCACCAACGAAACGATTATAGGCCTAACAGATATTATGTAGCAGCTGCATTGGGTATAGGATCCGAGCCAACTGTACGTTTAAATCTCTGTGTAGCTCCGACTAGTTCTTACACCTTACTTTTTTAAATGCTGACCAATCGTCCCGGAAATTCAGGATTCATATCGGACTTTAAACGCTTCTTCCGATGGAATAAACTAAACAGACGCTGATTTGTCCCGCGCATGGACTTGTACACATGGACTATTTATAAGTTTACATAAAATTCTATTTTGTTTTGCAATTATTTTTTCTGTTTTCTCTTTTGCATTTTTAAATATAAATAAATGAGTTCATAGTCGCGTGATTCTGTCATCACTCTACCATGGTGTTATGTGTAGGGTGGGGGTTCTCGATGGACCTCTACATGGTTGCGCGTGTGTGTATGCTCTAGCCTCGTCAGATGTCCCGACGCCAGTACGCGTCACCGAACCACGCCCGATAGTTAGAGAGAGAATGA
Source organism: Magicicada septendecula (assembly GCA_034769895.1). Classification (NCBI taxonomy): domain Eukaryota; kingdom Metazoa; phylum Arthropoda; class Insecta; order Hemiptera; family Cicadidae; genus Magicicada; species Magicicada septendecula. The sequence continues at coordinate 132,254,858 of CM068368.1, forward strand.
AGTGCTATATTCTGGATATAGTTCTACAGAATGTTCCCAAAAGTTGGTGCTAAACTTCGGAAACCATTAAATGAAGAAAATATTCTGATAACCATATGTCGAAAAAGCCTCAATTTTTCAACTCTGTATATCTTCATGTGTTAAAAAAACGTTAATTGCTGCCTTGCCGATTTACAGCAAATTTCGATTTCTAAAAAATTATAAGTGTTAAAAATAACTGGCATTACTTAGGAAACTAAAAATCTGACTTATGCGTAAGCTAGACAATCTAAATCTTTCAGTGGCTGATGAGTGTAGGCCTACTAGACAATGGTAATGTTTAATGTCGGTTCTGGAGCAGAACAATTTAAAATTCAAAGCTTGATCGAGCATTATCGAACTTAGGTAGCTGCTGAGAAGTGTGGAAGTGTATCCGAACACTGAAGTTTGAAGTCAAATGGCAATGACCACGCTAGTTACTAACTGCCCTGAAAAACGGTATTTTTCTTCCCTGCGATATATACATAATTATATAAGGTCATATGCTGGAAAGGAGAGGCTGTCCGCAATGGTGCCTGCTAGTTATGGAAGGAGAAATCACTCAAACCTCGAGTACGACGACATTCGCTTTAGCACTGGAAAAAACCAAGATAAAGGCTCATAGTGATTTCTAAGTCACATCCGTATTAATAAATTCTTTAAAAATTCTATCTTAAATATTTTGTCTTCTCCACATATTTCAGAATAATTTATAATACAGTTTGTTGTCAATTTATCGAGTGAAATTTTTGTACCGATAGTTTAGTGACCATTGTTAATTTCTTATGATGTCCAATTTATGTATTTAATAAGTTTAATTGATTAAATCCGGCCGTGTATATTCCACGATTTGTTTGTTTTTATATGTGTGTATTTTAATTTATTTATAAAAGTATATAACTTTTTATAAACTAAAGTTATCAACAACACCTCCTTTATTTTACGTACTCTACAGGGAAATATTATTGACATGCTGGGACAAACAATTTATTGTTAATTCTTAATTTTTGGATATTAATTTTGTTTTAAACAGCATTTGTTAGGCTTATTTTTGCAAAATAAAATAAATTAAAGTAATTAATTTTATTACCATGAAACATTTTGCAATTATATTTTTGTTAAAATTAATCAGCATTCAAGAGAACAAATATTTTTTTATAATGGAAATAATAAAAATGACAAATGTTTTATTTTTATAATGGTAATCAAAATATTATGTTTCAATAAACGCTAAAAACTAAACTAAAACTTAATTACATAAGTGAACGGAAAAAGTAAATTTTCTCTTCATGCTGTCATGTAGGCACGACGAAATGTGTACGAATTGTGCTGAAACGGTAGTACGTACCGACCAAAGTAAACCCCAAACCCCCGTCATAACGGTTTGGTAAAGCCACGATAATGATGTGGTTGGCCACTGCAATTCGATACTTCTCTTTATCAAAATAGTTCGTTGGCAATTCTGGTAGTTAGCAGAATAGGAAAAAGGATTTCAGGTGCATAATAAAACAGTGTACAGGAGATAAATATGAGTAACTGGATAAGGAAGAACAATTCTAACTCTATACGAAACGGCACAGACACAGATTCTGTTAGTTTTTAATGAACGACTTCTGAAACAATAGAAAATCTCTCACTATGGGCTAACAAACCTGACAATAAAGTTACTACTTTTGTTTGCTTTACAATTATAAAAACTCTCTTATAATAAACTGAACACATGCTGTTTTAAAACATGGATTACTTTAAAATATTATTTGAAAATAACTAGGGAATTATGTTGTGAATCGATAATCTTTTTACGGAATAATTAGACATATTTTCCTTCTTCAGTTTAAGTATTTATTGACTTCTGACAATAAAAATGTGTTCTGACCCCAAAAGGTGTTTATCACTCACGGAAATTCTTAATTCTTTATTTTTATTTTATGCAAAATTTTCAACTTACACTTCCGTATTTTTATAATTGGACAAAACACACACACACACACACACATTATATTTAACATATATCTGTACATGTACATGTATGTGCACATAAAATTACCTTTATATCTTAAATTATTTAGTAGGCCTATATTGTTGTTATATTAAGAATTATTTAAGTTAAGTCAAGGTATCAGTGAAAGCCAGATTCAGTTTGCAGAGATACTTTAGATTACAATGAGATTTATCTTGAAATAGTTTCCATGGTTTCTGCGTCATCTACATTTTTAGACATTCATCTTCCACTGTTTTGACAAATTTTATTTTATTGTAAAAATTATGACTGCTACGTTATCTAGTTTCTACGTAAATAATAATTGAATATCCAACAGAAAATTTGTAAGACTCTAAATTAAGCTTTTTCTAGCAACAAATAGAGTATACAGGACTACACTGTCTGACAAAACGTATAATCTCTCTCTTTCACCCTTATTCACATACACACAAACATACATAGACATGCAACAATGTTTTTACATTGTATGTACATTTTTAGCTTATATAATCAACATCACAAACTAACAAGTGGGTTCGTTACCTAGCAGTTTCAAACATCGTGTGTTTTGTTCGTTAAAATACATTTTTTAAAAATGTGAAAAAATTATTTCATTATAAAAATTTAAAATATACATTTTTCAAACTACTTATGTATTTAAAAGTCAGACAGGGAAACAGATATCTAGAATCTCTTTACTAACTTTTAGTCGACTTTACTAATTTTGCAGGTTTTATTTTATATTTTCTGCACTAAAAATTATTCTGCAAGCTAAATCGTTACACTCACATTGCATAGTTATCAGTATTTCGTGTTACTGTTTACTGGAATAGTGTATATAATGTATGAAAAATGTCATGAGATTTTTCGATTCAAATCGTAAATAAACGAGGTTAAATTATAATAGTTTTATTTTATATTACCGGCACTTTAAATGATTTTAAAAAGTTTTAATATTATTTCCTGTCACTACCATTTACTCAATATGCCCATTAGGTTGTGAATAAATCTAATCGTGCTTTAAAAATAAAGTTTTAATTTCTACGAGCATAATAATGTTTTAATAATAGTGAGTGACTGAATACACGAGCTCGATTTATGTAATCTTATAGGTTTCTGCAACTGCTATTCTTGCTGTTTTGTATTTGACTGCTCAAGGCCAGGTGTTCTACTTGATGTTGAACATCCTATCACGATTTACTCAGTAGAAATAAGATACTAAGGCGCTCAGCCAGAATTTAATTCCGAGAAAGGAAACACTTCAATGTATATAAACCAACTAAAAACTTGGTTCTACCTTACATGTCTTCAAAAAATTATTTTTAATTAAAAAGTCTCTTACTTAAGTTCTCAAAGCAAATGATAAACAAAGGGAAGCATGTTACATCTACATAAAGGTTTTAACATTACGAGAGATTTTCGTTAAAAGTTAGAGTATTTCATTTAGTACATCGCGTGAAGTATCTTAGTACCATTTTCTTCTTCTTTTATGGCGCCACAGTTCGGAGTCGAACCTTAGCCTCCATAATCATCCGCCTCCATTTTTCTCTGTCCTCGGCGATCGATGTCCATCGTTTTATTTTAAGTAAAGTATCACCATCCCTCGCCACTGCGTCAATCTAGCGTTTCTTGGGTCTTCCGACAGGCCTTCTATCCTCGATTTGACTAAACAGTACCTTCCTAGGTATTCGGTTTCCTTCCATCGTAATCCTGTGTCCTCCCCATTGCAATCCGTGCAGTCGAATGGTAGTGCCAGATCATTGTCTTTATACAGCTTGTATAGTTCCTCATTGTAACGCATTCTTCATGTCCCATTGACTTGGATTTGTCCACATTTTTTCCTCAAAGTTCTCCTCTCAAAAGTATTGACTATGTTAGCGGCTTGTCTGTTCAGAGTCCAAGTCTCGCTGCCATATGTTATCACCGGTCTAATCATAACTTTACATAACGTGACCTTGGACTGATGGTGGATATTCCTTGTCTTGAATATAGTTGTCAACGAAGCATATGCTCTATTTGCGGCCTGTATCATTTTCCTTATTTCATTTATTTCTTCATTGTATTCTGCCATCCAACATTTTACGATTCAACAGAACTATTTTACATAAGTAAATTTACATCTTAAAGTAACTTATACCATAAAATAGTTTATACACACGTTATTCTAATATAGTGTATAAAATCGTATTGATGATACGTTCATATCTATATCTGAGTTAATAATAAAAGTATGCACACTGGTATCTGTATACCACTTCTTACATTAGATGAAACGTGACGAAAAGCAATGTGCAGTGTAATATTGACTTTGAGATAATAATATTTGACAAGAAAGGCGGATTTACTTTCTGCTGGAAGTTTAAGCATAGAGTTATATTTATAAACACTCTATAACTCAATCGGTTTTGGAAAACGTGGCACAGATTTTCTTTTTTCCTTCATTTTTGGTCTCCGTACTTTAAAGTTTAATCGTTACTTACATTAAATTTTCCTTTGTTTAAGTGTTGAAATATTATTAATATATTTCAAGAAACAATATTTTTACACGATTTAGCAATAGCGCGTATATAATATGAGATTTCTATTTTGTCTCCATAGGTCTAACTATGGTTTTTGCTACTGCCAGCATAATAAATAGCATACTGTGGGTGGGACAGTGATACGAAGCACTTGGTTGCACCATACAAATGCTATCTATGCACTAGCTGAATGAAACGCTGCACAGCCAGTGATTTACTGCATCTAATATGAATGCAGTTTATTCGGTATGACCAGTACGCGGTACAATTCTCTGTGGGCGCCTAGACACATGCGTCGCTAGGAAAGCCGATATGTATTCCCATTTGGGTTACGGCATAGTGCAGGCGGTCACTAACCTTTATTCCAGTTCTCCGTGTAATATGTGCTATACTGTTTTTGCTGCTTTCAGGAAATGCTGCTTCATGGTACTAGAACAATTTCTGTCAATTCCACATACTACATAAAACTGATTATTGTTAGTTATTATACATAATTATATTACTACAATGTCATATATCCCTTAAAATAAAAGTTTTTTTTTTTCATTTTTATTATAAGAAGCACTGAATACATTTTCACTTAGATTACAAATATCTTGAAGCTGTTATAAATGCTACCCTGCAATCTCTTTCCATTGCAATTTACATTGTTTGCAAACACAGGCAACATTAATGATTTTACATGCAATGACTTTAATTTTTTAAGGGAGAACGCATTATGTATCATCATATATACTACCTGGAGTCGCGACAAAACGTTGAGAGGGAAATGCCGTCCATCGCCTCGTCGTACAAAATACATCAAGGAGGACTTCTGAACAAAGATAGCTAAGACAAGAAATATCCCCGACCTGGAGACGAGCTCTAGATCAGAGTTTCAGCTCAATTGGCGGCACCAATGAGCTCACCGATCTTGTTACTTATAACAGCGCAAACGCTTAAGAGCATAATATAAATGCCAAAAGGATGGCTCGTTGATCATGGTGATTGGCCAGTATTTACCAATATTATATAATATAAAATATGAAAGGAATATCGTCTAAAGATGTGAAAGGAAATGTCGAAGCATGTGTACAAAGTTTAGTGCTGAAAACACTTTAGCAGCTACAGACCATACCCCACGAACTGGTGGTCGTTCATCCTTTATTGGTGGTATCGTGGTGGAATACCTTTATCAGAGACGCAATAAGAGAGAAGAAACGAGTATTAAATAGGTACAAACGAGTGCCGATGGAAGGCAATCGCCTGACTTTTCAGCGTGTTCGAGTCGTCGCTCGTAGAACAATACCTGTTGCAAAAAGAGCAAGATGGGAAAAATGCGTCGCGCCCATTACCAGGTCGAACACAATGACAGAGGCATGAAAGCAGATCGGGTTGGTACTTCAGTGTTCAAGCCTGCCATATGTATAGAGTGCGATGGTGAATTGATGTGGAACAACGATAAATTGTTGACACCTTGGCTGCGCGACATGCCCAGGTAAGTAGCACAGACAATATTAATCCCACGATTTCCTCGCAAGAAAAGACGAATTGGAATAAGGGCCTTGTCTTCGAAGTTGACGTAACGTGTCTTTACGATGAAGGAATTATAACCTGTTCTCCGCGCTGCTGCCGAGCGGCACACGACGATATTCCTTACAACATTATACACCGACTGCCGGATGTAGCTATGGTTTCACTAATAGCAATTTATAACGCCATTTTGATACAGTTATCCGAAACTATGAAAAAAGGTGATCATCATCCCGCTTGTAAAATCTGTAAAAGAATCGGCTTTTAGCTGATCTGTCGTCCAGTATCTTGACCTGATGTTTTTGAAAATTATTGGATAGAACGGTTGACAGCCAGCTCACCTGGTGTTTTAAAAACATGGTCTACTGACGTTACACCAGTGTGGGTATTGGAAGCGGTGTTCTACTACTGATCAACTGGTATATCTGGAGAACGCAACTGAAAACAGTTTTATCGAAGGTGGTTGCTGAATTCTTAGACTTGCAAACAACTTTCGATAAAACGTGGCGGTACAACATCATGAAAAATTTACACGATTGACGGTTTTCAGGTGCAACCTGTACAAGTGTATCTACACCTTCCTGAGGAACAGAACTGTCTGTGTTCGGGTCGGGCAATCAGTGTCAGCATACAAAGGCTGGAAAGCCGTACAGAAAGGATCGCTGTTGTGCGGCATGCTTATAGCGGTCAACGGGACCATTTATAGTACAGAAATATCAGTTGGACAATATTTTGTATGGTGACGATCTTTGCTGTTCTACTTGGATAAAGTAACGGCAATGTTAAAACGGAAAATGCTAGGCGCTGTGGACTATATGATCTAGGATGTGTTAGGCATCTCCCATATGAACTAGTATGAACTGGTGAGCTGGTAGAAATGTTTTGCGTCCGAGCCTAACACCACATTAGCATTATTCAGAACGGACTATGGGTGTGCAAAATGGACTACTCCTCAGATGAAAGATCATGGTTGAAAAAGATAGATCCTGTATACGTTTCTGGGGCGCGCAGATTATACTGTGAAGAACGAACGACGTCTTTAAATTTCCGGCGTAAGTTACTGCTGAGATATATGGCTAAAATTCTATTGCTACCTAGCCACTTAAATCTTGTGTCGATTGAGAACAACAGACTTGGGAGAATATATAACTGCCATTGTAGGTTTATTCGACAAGTCGGCATCCGTTAGCAGGGAAATAGCCCAGCGTTACAACATCCAGTCTTTCTGTTTTATGGTGTTAATCCTGAGGCGGTCCTCTGCTTATTGTTTTATTACTTTACTAGCAGAATACCCGTGCTTCGCTACGGAGTTTCACGTTGTACGTAATGAAAATGTTAATTTAATTAATAAAGTTCAATTAAAGTAGGCTTCTTAAAAATAAATAGCTGTTGCCCACAACTTCGTTCGCGTGGTCTTCAATTTAATGGGATAATATATTTAGAACAGAATCTATTCTATTGGGTTGCCATAGTAACCAGATCTAATAGTTTTTTAAGACCGCAAAGGACCCCCAGAGGATCGTATTGAAAAAAACACCTGTCCTATGTTGGTTCTCCCGTTGCGTAAAATATTTGTGCCAAGTTTGGTTGAAATCGGTCAAATGGTTTAGGTGGAGACGTGGAAGACCCCAAAGGACCCCCCAAAGGATCGTATTGAAAAAAACACTTGTCCTATGTTGGTTCTCCCGTTGCGTAAAATATTTGTGCCAAGTTTGGTTGAAATCGGTCCAGTGGTTTAGGAGGCGACGTGGAAGACCCCAAAGAACCCCCAAAAGGACCCCATCGAAAAAACACCTATCCTATGTTGGTTCTCCCGTTGCGTAAAATATTTGTGCCAAGTTTGGTTGAAATCGGTCCAGTGGTTTAGGAGGAGATGTGGAAGACCCCAAAGAACCCCCAAAAGGATCCCATCGAAAAAACACCTATCCTATGTTGGTTCTCCCGTTGCGTAAAATATTTGTGCCAAGTTTGGTTGAAATCGGTCCAGTGGTTTAGGAGGAGATGTGGAAGACCCCAAAGAACCCCCCCCCCAAAGGACCCCATCGAAAAAAATACAGAAACCTTCGCGGGCGTGCGCACAACAACTCACCGAAGTTTCATCGCAATCGGATGAATGGTATAGGAACGCATACGGGACAAACAAAGAAACATTCATTTTTATATATAAGATGTAAACTATACCACTTACTTGACATAAACCGTGATAGTTAAGCTAATGTACAACATATATGTATTAATTATACACATAAATGTTCCTCGATAGACACTCTATCTATTGGCGAAAACTTGAATAAAATCCGTTCAGTACTTCCTGAGATTAGCGATTTCAAACACAGAGAGAAAACGGACCTACTTTACTTTATACTATGTATAAAATATAATTAGCTGTTGCCCACAACGTCGTTCCCGTGGTCTTCAATTTAATGCGATAATATATTTAGAACAGAATCTATTCTATTGGGTTGCCATAGTAACCAGATCTAATAGTTTTTAAGACCGCAAAGGACCCCCCAGAGGATCGTATCGAAAAAACACCTGTCCTATGTTGGTTCTCCCGTTGCGTAAAATATTTGTGCCATGTTTGGTTGAAATCGGTCCAGTGGTTTAGGAGGAGATGTGGAAGACCCCAAAGAACCCCCCAAAGGACCCCATCGAAAAAAATACAGAAACCTTCGCGGGCGTGCGCACAACAACTCACCGAAGTTTCATCGCAATCGGATGAATGGTATAGGAACGCATACGGGACAAACAAAGAAACATTCATTTTTATATATAAGATGTAAACTATACCACTTACTTGACATAAACCGTGATAGCTAAGCTAATGTACAACATATATGTATTAATTATACACATAAATGTTCCTCGATAGACACTCTATCTATTGGCGAAAACTTGAATAAAATCCGTTCAGTACTTCCTGATATTAGCGATTTCAAACACAGAGAGAAAACGGACCGACTTTACTTTATACTATGTATAGATAGATATGGAATTAGTTGTCTTCCGTGCACGTCATTTTCTATGTCACTGACGAAACCATCCCACGATTCTTTGTGTGCTTGTTTCACTACTTGTTTTGCTCTGTTACTTTTTGCCTATGGTTGTTTTCGTTTTCTTCCGATGAATTTACGATGTATTTTTTGTATTAATTGTTTTTATCACGTATTGGTTCCTTTATTTCATGTGACCATATCCTTTAAATCTTTTCTTTAAAAAAATTCCTTTTTCATTTTTACTGTATCGTAGACTACATTTTTTAAAGTTCTTTTGATGTATGTTCATTTCTCTTCTGTGTCAATTTTTCTTTCTAGTTTGTTTGGTATTTTTTTAGACTTCTTTAGTATTTTAGACCTCTTTTCTTTCAAGCGATACTCTTCGTACATCAGTTTCTCGCCCCTTTATTATGATGAAGATTTGCTGGTTCTTTTCTTTTGTTTTCCATTTTTTGTACATATCTATTTTAAGGTATTAGGAGGTAGTAATCGGTTCCGAGATCCTGCCCTCTACGAGTTAGAGTGCTGCCAGTTTGTCATTTGCCATGATATAATCGATTACTAAAATATAACCTCCCCTTGCCCAAGTGTATTAGTACTTTTTATTTCGTAACGAGATCCGCTTAACTACATTATGAAGTAAGAGTTACGATTAAAACCCAAAATACGGAAACTTATAAAATCCAGTACGTTATGAACACTGCATAAATATATTCTTTTAGATTAATTTACACGTTTACCTGAATATGTTATTTTATCAGCAGCTCAGTGCCATAATTGCTTGTACCAACTAAAATAGGTGGTGATGCTGTAAACGTTTTCAAGAGATAGAAGTTAGCCTGAACAGTACTCATTACAAGTTTACACTTTATTTAAGTGTCAAATAACCTAAGTGTATTGAAAACAAATAATGAGATGGTTATACAATAGCTGTGGCGATGAGGATAAATGATAACCACAAGTATTATACATATAGCTTGAGCGAAACATAACTTGCAGAATAATATTTGACATTATTTCTCTAGTAAAGTCTATAAGTAAACTTGCACTCTGCCGAATTAATGTCTTAATATCAACACGTGTGAGAGTGTTTGTTACACTATCCCTTACGATTACAGCAAATAAAGGATCTCAGTGCATATCGGCGAGTAAAAGACCTTTGTAATGAAATATTCGCTCCAGAGACTTATATTAATTAATGTTATGTATACAAAAGATATTCATAAATCATATCATAAATATTATAAAATAGAACTTTGAAAACATTTTATAACTTTAAAACATCCCCGTAACGATATTTCATTAATATTATATAAACCAACTTTTCTAAATCCTATTTCTGTATCACTACAGAATTTTGAATTCTGTAAACGTTTATTTGATGTATACTACACAACTTTACAAATACTATACTGTAAAATATTTGTACACTATTAATTTTGTATTTATAAATAAGCAACGTTATTAATGCGTAGCTTTATTTCAGTGTTGCAAGAAATAAGTAGTGCCTTTTGACCTAATTAAAAATACTGATATTCATTTTCCTGTAAGTTGAGATTTCTTTTACCTAGCCTGCTCAATAAAAACTATCTCCTCTCTATGCAAGAATTTAATAAACTAGTGCAGACTACTTCATGTAAACCGCAACATTTCTCTCTGCATTTTCATTAAGTCGCCTTTCATTGACGGCTCGACTGTGTATTCTATCTATAAGCAGAGAGGGTTTAAATTGAATAAATACTTTTCACGGTTGAGTGCTCGTAGAAGTTGAACAAATATTTACCATATTCGTATCGCTATATATTTATGTACTTTTTTTTCTTGTAATGCACTTTACAAGTACTATAACATGGAATTACTTAGTTCCTTTTGCGTTCATTTTAGAATGATTCCTTTCAAATCCTTTCAGTAAAGCTTTTCAGTTTACATTTACTGCATTTAAGAGATGATATCTCACACAAATGTTTTCAGCTTTTACATAACCATGATTCTACAAAGTGACGCGCTCGTGCAGCCCTGTTTGCTGTTAGTTGCATGAGTGATGAAGTGCTCATACTTTGAAAAATATCTCTTTGTCGGCAATAGCCTATAGTTTCTTAGAATTCAAGATTTTCTTTCATAACATGTTAATTATTTAACATGCTTTAGATTGCAGATCTTTTACCTCAATGCACAAGACTTTTTCTTGGGCCACCTTCCAACGAGAATCTCTGTCAGCCATACAACACCTAACCTTGGTTCTCCATCTCCTGGCAAGGTGAACTTTTGTATAGTGTTCCCTTCTGTGTAGCGGAATTACTTTCGCTATATATAAGGGAAAGACGTTATTTTAAAGACTTTACTTAGATAATATAATTAAAAGTTCCTTCCACAGAAGAGTCTTCAGTTATTGTATACAGTAACTACCTTAAAAACAAACAAGCATGCACTTAAATATTATTCACGTTGTGGTTAAAAAAATAATTTTAGTTTTATATTCTCAGGATACTTATATTTATGTCAGATAAAATTGAATAATATAACTTTGAAACAAATAAGTTCGTACGTGCATACCTGATTCACTTTCGTCTATAGCAGTTACCAACAAATAAATCATTATTAACGAATAAAAGGATTCATACAATGGTATCAGATAAAATATTATGATACAAATAAATATTTTCGCATAGGATAATTATGAGTGTTTAAATTAAGCACAAGTCTATATTGCAGGTGTACAAAAATTATTTATTTATAACACAAGTTAACAATTGTTTATATGATATATTTAAATTAAACAAAATGTCATGTATAGTATTTTATTTGTTATCAAAGAGTTTATATAGTTCAGTTTTGGTAGGTTTTACTTGAAACGTAGAATTCCTTTACACTCGGCGTGACGTCACTCGCTCCGTCGCTGTTACGCTCCTCTCTGCAAAGACCGCCGGTCGCCTCTCTAACTCTCTCTGTCTCCGCTGGGGTTCGCCGAACAGGTGATAACACTGTGCAGATTTTACACACGAATTGTCACTTTCCGAATCGTTTGTTTAGTCGCTCGCAATTGGTTATTATTAATTATTGTTACTCAGGGTGATAATGAATAATATTATTTAAAAGCGGTGTATATTGCTTACACCATCCGGCTATTCTTGAAGTGTTCCGCGTTATCACGGCAGATAAATCTCCCTAAGCGGAAAATCTTCCACTAACAGTTAATGGCACTTGAATATTTTATAACTGGTAGTTCACCCGCTTGGTTCTAATCGACAAACTCAAAAAGAGTCCCAAGACTTAAAGATGCTCTAGATTAAACCAGTTCGAACAAGAAAATCTCTTGACGAAGAGCACACGTTTACTAGGCAACGGCTTCCGATGAACTGCCCCGAAGTACACCTGACAACCGACGGATCTGAATGAATTTAGGGGCTTCTGATTGATCAATCAGCTGTCTACGTGGTAGATTGGACAAAAGATAGACGCGTTTCAGACGAATCTTGTATAAATCTGCGAGTGCTTGCTTAGATTTTACCTAGAAATTTTATTACTCTTCAATTGATAAGCGTGAAAAGTTGAGTTTTCAATTACTAAAAAACCACATTTAAACAACAGCTGAAAACAACAGAGTATATAGAAAATGTAGCTATTTTCATAAATAATTCACTGTCCAATTCTCATGCCGATCGGATAACAAACGCGGAAGATATAACACGAAGGTTCACCACACGCGAACGCGCGCAAATATTCACAAACAAAGTACATGACATTATAAAGCAACAATATACAAAGAATTTGGTATAACACAAGTCCTTATCCATCACTAAATACAAAACTTGTAACTAATTGACAAAAATTGCATAAATCAATCTAAAACATGCTAATGTCCGTCATCCATGCTCTGATATTCTTATTCTAGATCATCATCCTGTGTTTTGTTGCAATATATATTATAACGTTTAATTTTTTTTCTACTAGTAATTTTATACAAACCACTATGTTGTCTTTGGTACTGACGAGCGCTTTCGGCAGTCAAGCCATCTTTAGGTCATTCACCAACCAGGTCGTTGGTAAATGACCTGAAGATGGCTTGACTGCCGAAAGCGCTCTTCAATACCAAAGACAACATAGTGGTTTGTATAAAATTACTAGAAGAAATATTTGAGACCACTAACACTCCAATACAACAATAAAATAATTTAATTTTTTATTATTGTAATTTACTTAAATTTATTCTGTATTGATTATTGTGTACCGACCCACGTTGTTGGAACCAAACTACATAACATGATATTTTATCAATTATTTTATTTATCGTGAATGTATATTATTTATTATTGTACTCTTGAATTAATCTGGGTTGTTTTTAATTTTGGGGTGTCAACGCTGAAATGACTTACCGGTAGTTATTATGATTTGATCTGAATAAATAAAAATAAGAATTTTGAATAAGTAGTTTTTTTTGGAAGTTTTAAATTTGACTAACAATAAATAAACCACTCTCTTCAAAATAGAAAAATTAAAGTATTTTATTTCCTTAGTATTTACCTTAATTTGGAACTATAACATTCCACACTTACAATTACTCTTGGCTATAGTAGTTGAGTTGTGTGAAAGTTGGCAAGACACATTCCAAGAAAAAGAATATTAATTTTTTTTTAATTTGATCCAATATTAGTGGATTCTTTTTACTACAAATATTAATGTTACGAAAATACCAAAAGAAAGTACAAAATATTTACAATATTTGTGGATCTTATTCTAATACTAAATGTGGTTAATCAGCTTAACAGTTGGCAACACAAATTTCGTAAAGATGGCGGACCTAGGTTTAGTCCAGTTCTGACTTTTTTCGATTCGAAGTGAACGAGTTGAAAATATAATAAATTGCTTAATTCTCTCCAATAAATATTTACCAGTGTCAAAATTTACATAAAATAATGTCATTATACGCTCTAGTGTGTACAGTGATCAATAAAGTTCATCAGAAATAAGTGTCGTGATGGTTAGTAAATTTCGGGTTATATTAATATAAAATTGTTTTTATCTCACCAATTAATAATATTTGTGACTGATTTTCTGTTTTTTACTATTTCACTTTAATTAACTCTTCAATAATATAATTCAACGAAATACACTGTTTCTTCTAAACACTGTTTGGTTCAACCTAACCTGTCTTGGGTTCGATTATTAACTTTTTTAAATTACTACAGAGAGTATATCTGTACACAACCACGTTCAACAAACGAATGACTTATTTTTCTTAATTTCGCTGGCGTTCTTGTCTAAAATGTAAAAATTTCTGATTGGCTGGATTAGACTGGCATTGTTAACTGGCCAGCCTGGCTTCTTGCTAAAATAACGAGTTGATTTTCGTTGACGAACCCTAAACGTATATCTAAAATCTCTGTTTGATGCTGACAATTTTGATATCGCAGAAGCCATATTTTGGTTGCAATATTAAATTACTAAAATAAATTATCCAAGCCCACATACTAAATCCTATCTGAATTTACAAACATTTAACATAAACCTTAAAATATAATGTGAGTCGCTTGCCAATTTCACTCCTAATCTCTGTTTACAATGGTGTGAACATTAATGTACTTAAGTTACTAAACAAAATACATATTACAACATCTTTTCGTTTTTAACATAAAATCTCATTAACTGTAACATTAAAACTAACATTATGAAAATTGAAAAGCATAAACAATAGTATAGAATTAACATTTAAAAGTTAGTGTAATAGATTACTGTTAAAATATTTAATGACTTTCTGTTTAAAGACTGACATTTAGTTTATAAAATTCAATACCATAACTTACATAGAAAACATTAACTCTATCATTAAATACAAAATTCATTTACATTATATTAAGCCAAGACTCAGTACAAACCCCTTAATATTATAAACCTGCTAAGTGTACATACTATGGACACTAATACATAAAACCTGCATATGTAGAAAACTATGACTATTTTCATTAAAGCACATAACACATATAAATTATAATAACGTCATACAAACAAAAAAGAAAATATTCAATCCATATTTTGCTTTAAGTATTAAGTGTTAACTTGTATTCAAAGTTTGTTAACGTTATATGCAGTCTACAATAAAACTGCACATTAACCATGTCCCTTGTAGATCTTACATTTATGTCAGTTTTTCACTTATAACCTTGTTTGGAGTCTATTGATCCTCTTTAAACTAATATAAAGCACTTTATTTGTACTTAGTGTCACTTCTCACTCACTATATCTAGTATGTCACTTTTACACACAGAATTTTTTTTAACATTTGAGTGTCAATTTCACTTTCTTTTGTTTTCTTAGTCCTTCATTAGTTATTTGGGCAGATTACTTATTATTAAACATCTCTTATATGTTATTGATACTAGCATAATTAATAACTTAACACAAAACCTATAACTATATAATAATTAATGAACTTAAATTATTTTATTGACATTATACCTAACCTAAGTGGTCTATGCTCTGTTTATTTTGTACTTTCTTATTGATTTTGTACTTTCTTGTAGTCATGGTGCAAAATAGTTATATGTTAATAATTAAGCTTTATTATTCAATTTTTCTATATTCAGTCTGTTTAAAATGGTTTGTTAATAGTTAGGTTTAATAGAAAGGGTTTTTTGGTGATCATTGGGTGTTAAATTATAGTTTGTTTATGGAAGGTGCAAACTGTCACATTACAATATGAATGCTTCGGAATGTATTTATGGATAAAACAAAAAAGTAAAGTGGTCAGTTAAGGTGGAAAATAAAGAGTTCTTAAGAAAAGTGGGCGAGAATAAGATCAACGGTGAATACAATTTGTCACTCGCAGAAAAGCAAACTGGATCGGACACATCCTGAGAAATAATTGTTTGCTACATGGTGTTATGGAGAGAAAGTTGGAAGTAACTCCAGTGATTGCAGAAAACAGTGTAGACATTGGTCTTTTTAAAGGAGGAAAGGAAATATTTGAATCTGAAGGAAAATACATGGAAATACTGGAAACGATTGAGCAAAATACGTAGCGAAATCGCAGGTGAAGTTAAACGACTGCCGTCATGTAGAACATATTATAATTATATTTATTTGCATATTCATAATTATTACATACACTCATTGTATACTCAAAAATTGTACTTCCCATAAACTTTAAATATATAAAATATTATTATGATTTTAAGTTAAATTTAAAACATGCAGCCCTTCAAAATGAATATTAAATATCATAGTTCACTAACTTGGTTAGAAACTTATGTAAAATAAATTTCCTTTCGAAACATTTTATAAAACCAAAACATAAGCTTTTACTAATGTTACATAGACAAACATAAATTATATTAAATCTGCAACCCGTCAATAACGTTCATTAATATTAGTCTTCAAAACAATTATAAAATGTCCTCAAAAATTTTTATGTGCTTTTAAAATTCTCTTTATGAAATGAGAATTAAATAATTAGTTCCTCGTGTGTATGATGCACATTGACGCCGGAACCAACGTTCGAAAACAGTAACTCGCTGTCCTCCGTACTTTTGTGTTACTGTCGTTTTTGCTGGATATTACTGGGTTGCCCTCCGTCGATCTCACCGCCTCTGTCTTCGGTTAACTAGGCATCGTCAATTGTTGAGAAGCTCTTGCAGCTGTGTTGGTCCATATAGCCTAGCATAGTGGTTTGAGGAGTTGGCAAGTTTATGTCACAACCTACTTGGACTTGGATCTACGCGTCATTCCGATATGAACATACAGGTACTCATCAAGTATGATTAAATTATATCTATTGATGTCATGTGGCACTGCAGAAAAATGAGTATTGAAATCTGATTGAAAAATAAGCTGCAACCCAAATTTGTTCGAAACGTCTTCTGGCATGTAGACCACGTGTTAAGAATGCCTTCCAGCTCCAGAACATTCTTAACCACATGGGCTAAATTACGATTTAATTGTATCCATTTTAATCGATGCTTAGGATATTTAATTTTATTAAACTTTAAAATATTCTCCAATAATGCTTTTTACCATTGTGCACTAAACAGTATACGTGAATGCACTGAAACGTTTTGTTTTGGATAAGCGTGTTAACGCTACTCGCGAAACACTACACTAATTCCTATACACTGACTTTTTTTATAATTACTACACTGTTGTTTTTGTTACCATTGTCTTAGTGCTGTAGTAAGTATAAGTTCTTAACATTTTCACAATAAGTTTAAATTCACTCAAACTTTCGTCTCGCAAGTTATGCTATAATTAAGATTTATTAATATTAAATCAGGTCTCATTTTAGTGAAGTACTATTTACACTGTTATATATATTGTTACGACATTACAGAAGAATTTACGTGTTTATCGAATGTTCCAGATGAATCCAGTGGAATAGGGCTAAATGTTGTGGCGTACGTGATTTCAACATGCGCTCGCGAGACTTTTCTGGTAGCCGCCAGCCGCACGGACTGTGTGAAGCCCTCAATTAATTACGTCGTAGTTTAGAGATAAAAGGTAGTTTGGAATGTTCTGGTATGTGAGCGTTGTGTAAATAAAAGGCGTCAGCGACCTTAGTTTTTCAGTTATTATTGGGCGATATTACTGTGTGCGTTCAAGTGGTTATTAATGAAGTGTTGTATTTTATAATCAGGCGGTATAATTTTAATACAATTGTGTTTGATATTAGTTGACATTTTATTGCGTTGAACAATTTTTATTTGATTTGTTGTAAGACACAGTGTTGTTAATTACGAACTGTTTAACTGTGAAAATTAAAGCTGGTGATTAGTGACTTAATTGGTGTCTTGTATTTTGTTTTCCACTGTACTTACGACGATCAGTTAGACCGTCGTAACAATATATATATACACACACACGGGTGTGTGTGAGTGTGATATTTAACACAAACCTTTTGATGATGCTGACGTGTTTCAGTTAAACGTGCGTCATCTATTGAAACGACGAAAACGTAATAAATACTTACAGAAGAAACTATTATATTGAACAGTATCATAATATATATATATATATATATATATATATATATATAATTGGTGCAAGAAACTTTGAGTTACATACATAGAAATTATATAGGCTATACTAAACACTGTACTGTCAAGTATATAATATCGCATTCTTCCTGTAAGTCGGTACATTTATTTTGCAGAAAACAGCAGTATGCAAAGAAGATTGTAAAATGATTAGGAATATTTCTTCATAAAGTGCAACTGAAAGTATTATGTAAGCTGTCACGCAACGTTAAATTATGGGTGACATGTCGGAGTAACGTGCACCGTGCACCTTGCTCTCTGCTCTCCTTTGTAAAGCTTCGGGCTGTCGTTTCCTCCAGTATTATGCGGCACCGATAGTAACATACTTTATCAAACGTACATCGTAATACGCTTTATTGATCTTGTTCGTTGCGTGGTCGACTTTTGCACAGACTTAGTTATTACTCGTAATATTTTACAGAGTAGTACCTTACCCGCTCCGATAGGCCATGCATTGTACATTCCTTAGATTTATTCAGTAACCTCGTGAGTTCTCATTGGCTTACTGCAAATGGATTTTTGTTGACGGTTTTATTATATTTTTTTATGATTAACTGATTACAGACTCCTAGTTTTTCCACGTAATTGCAACTGTACAGATTTCAGATATCAATAAAAAAGTACAATGAACTGCAAGTAAAATTGTTGAGATCATTATCTTTTACCTCTTACTCTAGTACGAATACAATGAGGATTTATTTCAACACGTTTAAAAGTATTCCGTCATTGTGATATTATATTGGATGAGTAAAGAGGTTGAATAGTTATTTAAAAAATGGGATTCTCCCACACGTTAATTCATTAGCTTTAAACAAGTTTCCATAAGTGGAGACACCTGTACCCCCTAGCATGTGGGAAAAAATATTATGGTACGTAAAAATATAAATATAAAAACAGTATATAATATCAATCGTCCAAGTAATATACAATTTAAGCAACAGCGTACAATAAGACTCCTTTGGATACCAAATTATAATAATAGAATTGAATAAAATATTGATATTACTCTTAGTCTTGGATTTTGATCAATAAATAGTAATTGCTAGACAAATTAATACAATTTTTATTAATATTTCAAGGAACTAAAAATATTGGTCTACGGAAGTTCTCTACACAATTTTTCTAGTAGGCATTATCGCAGCAAATAATAAAACTCATCCAATTACAATAAACGTAAATATTGTCCGCAACACAAATAAGCAATTAAATATTTGAACTTTCACTAACACAACGTCTAATAAGACAAAGAACCAACTTGCATTCAGAAATCTCATTATGATTTGTAAAACCCACCTGGCTCATTGCCACCATACCAGGTTACTTATAGTCAACCGAGGTCATCTGCGAGTCGTATGGTGATGACAAAATACCAGTATTTTTCCCGTCAGTCGGACAATCTCAAAAATATTGTGTCTTCCCAAGGTTTCGTAATACAGTATATGCTAAGCATCACCTACACATGTTACCTGTTGGCGTAACATCACTTTAAAACATAATAAAATGGACCTGTAAACCTAACAGGCTCTACTGGTACACAAAGAAAGAATAACGCGATGAATCAGTAATAAATCTTGTCAGTGGTCAAGTGTAAATTTGAAGTACGCCGCCTAAATGATTGATACTAAGTTTTATATACTGAAAGAAAAGAGTATAGTGTAATATCGTCATAATAAAACTCCGTGTTAAGTGTAAAGTTAATGACACATAATAGAATAAAATTATACATATATAGTATTGTACATTACTACTGGAAGGTATTAAAAGAATTTCTTATTAACAAATAGTGTTAAATTTCTGCTGGTAACAGTATACAAAGCATACTTCAGCTGAATAATAAACCTTCTGTTCCACTAATCTTAATACACTTAATACACTATTTTATTCACAATATTGTTTTAAATTTACCTTTATAGTATTTTCTGACATTTTCCAATTAATACGTTTGCGCTAATTCCTGCTGTGCACGAAAACGTGGGAGACATTCGCGTGCATTTGTATATGACTACATAACTTTTGAAGCGTATATAGGCAGTAACATCAGAAATACTCAATGTATATGATACACCGATTATACACATAAGACAATTTATTAGTACAATTTCTTTCAAATGTCACTTCATGTAAATTAGTATTAAACCATATAAAAATTGTGATTACTAGTATTCAGTTTCGGTATGTATATATTGCTACTTGGTAACATCTTTATACAATTTTGTTGCATTACATCTTTTGCAATTTTTTCCATAAAGCAATAACATAGCAAATTATAAAATTCATGAAATCATAATAAACACAAATTGTCTGCAATACGAATAAACAATTAAATATATGACCGTTGAATTTTTACTAACACAACGTCTAATAAGACAAAGAATCAACTCGTACTGAGAAATCTCAGTATTATTCACAGAACCTACCTGGCTGATCGCTACCATACCAGATTACTTATAGTCAACCAAGGTCGCCTGCGAGTTGTATGTTGATGACAAAGTACCTGTACTTTTCCGTCAGTCAGGCAATCTTAAGAATATTGAATAATCACATGATTTAGTAAAACACGACAAACATCAACTACACATGTTACCTATTGGCGTAACATTATTATAAAACATAATAAAATGGACCTGTAAACCTAACAGGCTCCACTGGTAGACAAAAAAAATAAGGCGATGAATCAGTAAGAAAACTTGTCAGTGGTCAAGTGTGAATTGGAAATACGCTTAAATGAATGATACTAAGTCTTGTATAATGAAAGAAAAGAGTATAGTCTAATACTGTCATAATACAAACTCCGTGTTAAGTTTAAAGTTAATGACATCTAATAGAATAAAATTGTACGTATATAGAATTGTACATTACTACTGGAAGGAATTAGAATAATTCATTATTACCAAATTCTTTTAGAAATAAATTTATGCTGGAAACAGTATATCCCAATATTTGAACTAGGGAGCTCTCTCAGAAAAATATTGTAGACTGGAGTACTGTTTTCCCTTAATTTTACTTACATTAAGTATAGCATGTATTATACATTGGGTAAGTAACTTATTATTTATGTTCACTTGTGTAGGTTGTGTAGGTATACAGATAAAGCACAGTAGCCTAGGTCAATAAAGTCAGATAATTTCAAGACTAATTTTTGTGGCAAGAAGTCTAATATTTCTAATTTTAATTTTCTTTAGAGCTGACTGTATTAGAATATAATGTTGTACGCAGTGATAAATGCTTAAAAGGGGTATTAAGACCAAGCAAATAGGCTTAGGGCTTAAATTTATTATTGTAACGCAAAGCTATTTTAGCACAGTGGGCGGACTTTATGGAAACATTTAGGCTTTGTTAATTTTAATTACAAACACCACGTCATTAGTTCACTCCAAAAACAAAAAAAGATCAGTGACGTGGAATGTTTTGGTAGTCAATGGCACTGGTTTTAACTACAGTAGTAGTGGTAGTAGTAGTAGTGGTAGTAGTAGTAGTAGTAGTAGTAGTAGTAGTAGTAGTAGTAGTAGTAGTAGTAGTAGTAGTAGTAGTTGTTGTTGTTGTTGTTGTTGTTGTTTTTGTTTTTGTAGATCTAGTCTTGACGTCTTCAAGTCTTCAAACTATGTTGATTAAAGATGAGCACCGCCCGAAGGGTGAACACAAAAATATAAAATAGCATAGAAAATGTAAAACGAAAGAAAAAATACAATAAAAAAGTAGAGCATACTACCTATTATGTGATTACAAAATTGTAAAAACGCTCAATAAGCACGATTATTTCTCACGAAAAAGACAGAAACACTTTATAGAGACCAGAGCCTTATTGTGATACACCTAAATAAATGTGTTCTCGAATTTTGTAAGTAGAATGTCAGATGAAGGTAAAGCTGAATGAATTTGGTTACAGTTCCTTACTCAAACTAATTTTTTAACTAAGTAAGAAGAAGAATTGTCTTTAATTTTACGATTCCTTTATTCATAGCGGATAGCCTTTATTTGTGACCTAATACTAACCTACCCTAACCTAACCCATTAATATTCGCATCTCGGGCCAGATTATAATAATACACAAGTTTTCTGATATTTTGGTACGAATTCATTGCCTGTAATGTGTGAAAATTAGTTATCCTGTAGCTAATGATTTTCTATTACGTTTAGTTGCTTCTGTGGTATAACTAATTTACAATTTGTGTTCTACTATTGCTCTTTGTTGATCCGTTATAATCGTGACACTGAAATATTATATCTGAATCTCTCCTAATATACTAATTGCATCAATTTACTGTACAAAATTTAGTACTTTACAAAGGCAAAACTAATCTAAAAGTATGACTGACTTCTGCTAGTTGTATTATCTACTCCATATAGTAAATAGCGAAATCGATGTAATTTGGTCTAATGAACTCAAAAATATAAATGATCATCAATGTATTCTTTGCATTCTAGAGGCGTAGAATACCAACGCTGCTCCAGTAAGCTGTAAAGTGTGCTTGATCTTTATTTGAATCGTTAACACTCGTAATATAAATCCTGAAATTACAACTCTATTTCTTAACCTGTATTTCCTACTTATCTTAAAATTTTAACATTATTGATTCGATCGCATGTTCGCCTGCCCAATAGAAGCGTTACTAATATTATACAGTAGAAAGGATCTTCTCAACAGTTACCTAGGCGACGTTAAAAGCAAATTAATGTGCAAATCGAGTTGACTATTTGGCAAGCATTTTTATGCTAGTCACGTACTAGTTACAAGCCGTCAACTAAAGCAGTGATATTTGCACTTTCACATAAGCGTTTATACACCATGACAAATAAATATGACATCAAAATTATTTTCTAACTTGCTCTTAAAATTTATTTGTTATAACTTACAATTTTGAAGATCGGAAACGATTTATTTGCATAAATTAAAAACATAATTGAGTTGCTTAGACTTAATTAACGAGTGCTTCTTTAATAAAGTGTATGGACGTTTACTCTCTGCAGTAATAAACTTGGGCACACAACCTAAACTGGTTTAGACAATGCTAGGGCATACCAAAATCGATGGCCATATATGTATATTAAATATTACATCGTGAATACGCAATTTAAGTTCATGGAATGCTGGTCAAGCGTAAATTAGATCTGTTATAAGTCGTATTGATATGAGTTATGAGTTTATTAATTTATAAACAATAATTTATAACTTATGAGATACAATTTTTATCATTTAATGTAATATCTTCAAATAAATACACTGCAAGTAGGTTTATTTTCACCTATATTCATGTATTTATTTGAAGATATTACATGAGAGACCTGCAGGAAACTAAACGAGTTACTTACGAAGGAATAATTGTATCATTGTATGCACAAGTACTACGTTTTTACCAAGAATTTTTTTTGAAATGGTGTTCGATTTGTAAAGCTATTAATCAGTAATTAAGTTCTTTAATTTTTGCAACTGAGTGTTGCAGAGACAAAGGATTTAAAATTCATTACCAATGTCTGTCTAAGAAAACTGTTTTTATTGTCTTAGTTGATAAAACTTGGTATAGGCCTAATTATCAACAAAGTTTTTAACAGTGGAAATTAAAATGATTATATACGAGGCCTACTGATGTAGCAAGTAATTACGTAAATTGCACTGCTGTTTTGAGTTTTTAGGCAATTCATTCCCTCATCCTACCATCCTTTAATCGCTGCGCATGATTAAGCTGTTCCAAAGGCTGTGGAGATAAAGGACGTAGCCATGCATCACCTCTGACTACTTTCAACGCAATTGTTGCTTAACCGTATTAGCAAAAGCATAAATTAGTAAGCGAATTTTGTGCTTTTAACGATTGTATAATTATACAATCGTTGCTATAATTGTCCTTATATAACGATGTTTTAAGTATATGATTTTTACATATTTGTACACGAATTTAGTGATTTCATGATCAACGCTGAAAGCTTGGCCTGTATATACCTAAGTGTTCACGCTAAATACAGGCAGAAAAGAGGACATCCGTACAACGGTGAATGGAGATACCTTAAAATAACCGACTCGAAATAACCCAGAGCTATAGACTGGTAATTTCAGGTCCAAAAGTCGCTAAAAACTACTGTTAAAAAATAAGTCCTCATATAACTGGCCGCTGTGGCAGGCTTGGACAAAATTACATCAAATCTGTTAGGAGATATATACACTTCAAGCCCGAAAATCTAACCTCTACAGCGGTGCAACGCAAAATTTGAACGGAGTCCCGTAGCATTATCGCGATCTGGAAGAGATGTTTGGTGTCCGCCATTTCCGGACACCTTTCAGAGTCCGAGTGGTACAGTCAGAGTGAGTACCACGAAAACGTGTTGCTGCAATACCATCAGAGAAACGTTTCTAACTAACATTAATGAATTCTTAACTGTCAATTAGCTTCTGCTTCCGCGTCAATGTGACTACAATGCTAAACGAAACGTTATTTGTTAGAGTCCAACCAAAAGTGGGAAACCAGTGCTTTCTGGTACACAAAAACACGATGGATCTTACAAGACGTTAGTTAACCTACGTTACTCCATTACAGAACGTTCTACTTGTTTCTCGGCTATCGCACCAGAACCAGCTGTAATGTTGTGTGCGTACGTGATTCCTAACATGCGTTAACGAGGCTGTTCCAGACTCACCGGACCGCGCGCATTATGGTCAAGGCTGCAAGCAATTACGCTCTAGTGTTTTCTAGTAGTGCGGACGCGTATTATGTATTATTCTGGAATCTCAGCGGGGTATAAGTATAAACATTCAGCAACGCTTAGTTTAAATTTAAGTGCCGATTTATTCAAGTCAGGTTCGAGTTATTGTCGGGAAACAGAAATGTGTTCAAACGGAAAATTGCGGAGGCAAAGGATCTTTCCGAATAGGAACTAAGGAAAACAAAAAGGGCGTTGTGGTAAGAAAAACGAGCAAAAGCGAGTCAGAGAATAAAGAAATAATGAGGAATAAGAAAAGAACTTCAAAAAGTGAAGGAAGTTGTATAATCGCAGCTCGCTGAAACAAAACAAGGAAGAAAGGAAGAAAGAGGATGTGCCGAATTCTATCAAAGAAAGTGTATACATTATATTTGAAAACATATACATTTATATCTGGAAATTGTGAATTTGGAAATATACAAATTTTGAAATATTTGACAGACAATTAAAAGACAGTCTTTACTTATTTTATATTTTATAAAGAGTTTTTATAATTTTACTTTCCTGGATTCGCTGGGATTAAGTTGCATCGGTCGGGCCGACCTCGCGGGGTTGGTCTTGCTTCCACACCTGCCGTTGTGCTCTTAAAGTGGAAGGTCGATCTCAGGGTTTACTTGGGGGCGCTGTGTCCGTCCAAGTTGCTCCTGACTCAGTCCTCGTTGACAGTTGACAGCCATCGATCGTTGAATATCTCGAACGCCGTGCCTGTATTCGTGGTCTAATTCCGTAATCAGTAATCGTAATCCCTCGACGATACACTCAGACTTCCCAGAGACTGCGAGAGACTCCTTATTAAAGACTATTAGAGTCTGCCATATGAAAGACTGCGGAAGACTGCCTAACTCACGGCTCACTCGTGCTTTTATAGATCTACGTACGTAATGTCATTTTCACATCTAAAACGTTCTAGATTTTACTCGAAAATCGACAACGTGTTGGTGGACATGAACTCGGGTTTGTAGACTCTTCCAAACAACGTGTTCTCAACTGCATGTACTTGCATAGCTAATTATTTTGTCAGTTGAATAAATACTATTAACATTGTAGCATAACAGAATTTTCACCTTGAATATAACTTAATACAACCTTGAAAAGAAAAAGAAGAAACAATTTGTAGTGAGTAATAACAAAATGGTTAAAAATAAATTAAATAAATTGATCATTATAGTAAATCAAATGCTGACAATAGACTCTACAACAACAAAAACTCTTGTTCCAAATAAAATGAACAATCTATATAAGACAATATACGGTCAACCACATGATGATTAAAACCCCAGTACATCATCAGTATACCCAGTAGGATAAGGAGCAGTAATGAAAAATAATCATGGGTAATTTATTAAAATAACTACATCAAAGGATCCAAACATAAAAATAATAACATACTCATTGAAGGAGAAATAAAGAACAGACTAATTCAAGTTTAGTACAAGGAGTGTAGTATTAGGGAAGGTTACTTCCAAAATCTCATGACAAACATGTACAATTTAATTAAATTCAAAATAATAACAAAACCCTAAATCCCAGTAACCCAAGTTACAGGATACACTACAAATAAATTAAAGATTGTAAATTAAATATAGAGTTAATTCCAGGGTAAAGAGTAGAATATTAAGTAGAAAGGATTAAAGGCTACCATTAGTGTAGGTGATAAAGAATGCCTCAGTGAGAAGGAAAGTGATATCCAATATAAACTATATAGTAAAAGACAGAAAATGACTGAAATGTTATTAATTGTAATAGAGTATTTAAATATAATATGTAATGATTGTTTTATATTAATATAAATGTGGAAAAATGAACTTTCATTATATGTAATTGAAAATGTTAGATTATAAGATGTGTTGTTATAGTTAAATAATGTTAATTAGTGTTAAAGTTTTGTTAAGGTAGGAAAGGTAAGGAAATAATCATAATATCTTTTAAATTGTAAACCATAGAAATAATAAGGAAGCAAACTAGTTATAATATCAGTAGCAAAGCAAAACTAAATTTTAGGCCAAATTCAACTTTTACTATGTAATCAAATCCAAGAGGATAAATTAAATAAAACTGTATAAAATTAACAGAGATTAGTCAGTTTAGAATAAAGATACTTAAATATAATTATCACAGAAATATATAATAGTAAATGTAATGATCAGAGGATAAAATTGACTTTATTGGAAATGTGTAATATAATGCCTAACAGTGGACACAGTACAAATAAAATGTAAATTAATCAGTATCGGTGTGTTGTAACAACAAATTGTTAAAGACAAAGAATAATGACGAAATGAGTAATCTTATTTAAGGACAATGTTAACATAAAACGACTTGTAAGCCATTTAATTTATAATTATGTGAATAATAATAAGGCCTATAAAAAATGTCAAAAAATGCCAGTTTTAAGCTTAATTGAAACTAAAATAGGTCATGTTGGATATTGATTTATGTAAAATTAGAACAGGAATATTGCTAGGTACTAATATTTTCATGAAAATAAAAAATAATTAAATTATAGCCATAAAATAGAAAAAAATGTCACATATTTCTATGAGATCAGATTTGGACAAAGACGAACAGCTGATTTCAGACAATGGGATAGGATACCAAAATATTTCTGGAATTACTATATTAAACAACGATTTCAGTTAGCAGTTGATTGTTAAACGCGAACCAGAACGGATGGGAACGTGCAGAAGAGAGATCCAAAAAATATAAAATAATTTGAACTAAATTGAAAGTACAATATAAAGAGTTACTGCAGAGGTTATAAGCCTAAAATTAATAAGAATGACTTAACCAATTAACGAAGTGAAGAACGAGTTTTAGTTACAATTTAATCAAACACCAATACACCAAGAATCATCCGCCATGTTGGAATAATTGAATTAATACTATTCCATTGAATAACGAACTTAACCAGATTTCGAACACTGAATACGACACTAGTAATCCTGCATCAAACTACCTGTCCGAGTGAAAAAGAACATTACAACCGAAGCATCCAGAGGAACTACACTATCGCAGAAGAAGACATCCACAATTACATTTGGGTGAGAGAAAAAAACCAGGAGCCGGCGTAGTTGGCGAAATCCGAAGTCAATGGCAGCCATGTTTCAAGTTTATCTCGCTCACAGTACACTGCCACGATGAATCAACGGCTACGCGACGTCATACACTGCTGACTGGTTCGATCATTTCTTTTTAAACGACATTATTTTCAAATATATTTTACTTTTACGTAATAGTAATTAAGTATTAATTACTATTACGTAATCTTGTTTAATCTTGTAACTTTACATTATTATTAATCTTGTAACTTGCCTTTCCCCGACCATATCGACAGTTCAAAGAACTCTGTTAGTCAATTTTGTAATTTTATATATTTTGCTAGTTAACTAGACCTGTGAATTGAGTCTCAGCCGCAGCAATAGTCGATGCACATAAGATTATCGCATCACTTCTTAAATAAATGTCATTATTGTTTCTAAACACGAGTTTTCCTAATTATTTGAGTAATTAAAATTAATTTATTTCATTTCTAATTTAACTTGGAAGGTAATAACTAAAGAAATCGAGAAGAAGAAGAAGAAAAGGAACTGAGTTAGAAGCGAATACAATTCGACCCAGCTTTGACATAATCAAATTAACACATGGAAATAAATTAGTATTAATACTTCTAATTAAATAATAATTAAATAATAAAACTAATTAAACAATTAAAATATATAAATAATATTAAAAAAATTAATAAATTTACAACTCGTAAATTTTCTCAAACATAAATTTTATTTGTAACACGAGTTAAGTTACAAATTAACGCATCCAACGTGTGGCTAAATAACACGGGAGATATAAAGGGATAAGTTACAAATTGACGCATCCAACGTGTGGCTAAATAACACGGGAGATATAAACGAATCAGTTACAAATTGCCGCACAAACGTGGGGCTTACCACTAAAACCACATATAATTGCAAATAATTTAATTCAGTTACAACATTTATTGAATATTAAAATAATTAGTTATTAATAGTTATTCTAATTTAAACACTAATATAAATAACTTATAGTGTGTTTATTAATCGGCTTTCTGTTAATTATCTTTACAGAAGCTTTACATCTTCGTTAAACACTTATTCACTTTCGATCTGCACTGCTGTTTTGTTTTTGTTTTTGTTTTTTCTTACTATCGTTTTAAACTAAGTTAACATACAGTACTTATTCCAATAACAATATTGTCTTCTAACATTCACACTCCTTTGCACAGGACACCAACGAAGGCTTATTGTAAAGATCCTCACATATTCACACAGAGTGTGAATGTTTGTTTGTCTCATTGCAATGTGTATGTGTATGTGTGTGTGTGTGTGTGTGTGTGTGTGTGTGTGATAATTACGTCTGCAAGTATTTTGTTTATTTTATCGTTAAACTTTAACCTCACGCACGTTTCACGGTATAAATCTGCATCATAGGTGGTTTTTGTATTATTATTAATTAATAATAATATTTTCATTCTTAATATGACTATTGCTATTATTGTTGTTTTCTTATATTAGTTGTTTTTTATATCATTCTGTAAATGCGTGTGCCGATTAAAAAAATATAAAGTACATGAAGAACGAATCTGTCTTGAATTGTGTTTTGTTTAATTTATTCAAAGCTGAAAGAGAGGAAAAGGCGACAAAAATTATATTAATTAAAAACTTGTGCATTGAGTTTTATACGTCACGGATTCATAATGAAATCTCAGTTCCAACTGTGACGTTAACGCATGAGTAATTGTTTACCGATTATTAATTAAAAGTTAATCATCTCTTCGTATGCTTTAATAACAAAACTTATACCTAAATTTCTACGTTCAACTTGAATTAGTATGGTAGTAGGCCGTATCATCTAACTTATTTGTTACGTATATTTTGTTAGAATTGAATGTAAAATTTAAAAATTTTAGGCTAAAGGAAAAATAAATGAATGATCAACGGGACTGATATTGTATAATGCAATTTGCTAAAAATTAAGATTAATACACTTTGTATCCAAATTATTGTTTATTAAGCAAGATAGAACAAATAAAGATGACTATTTCAACAAATACGAAACATTATTAACCGACATCGTCATATTATTTGCTATAGATTTGAAACAAAAACGTCGGCAACCCTTATCCTTATTTGAAATTACTGTTCACTATAAACAAAAGTATAACTCAGGATACAAACAGATTTACGTATAAGCAAACAATTGTGTCAGACGTTCACAATCAATTTTTTTCTAAAGATGAACTCATTCCCTCCAAGAGAGAGAAATAGATAGATAGTTAGTGAGAAGGGGGAGAGGAAAAGAAAAAGAAAGAGAGAGAGAGAATAAAATTAATAATAATATCAGACAGTTCTGTCTTTTAACACCAAAACAGTGTTTAAGAGGCTGGTGGACAATCTACGTCAACTGATAGAGATAAATCTACTCATCTGTTAGAGATAAAAGTAAGAGAATATAGAAAATTCAGCTGCCTACTATTCCCCAACACGTTATCTAGCTTGTGTTCACATTCTACATGAAAACTACTAAATTAATTTTAATGCCAAATCAGAATTTCTTCTGCTTACTATACTTAGTAGTTATTTTCCATTTGTCTTCATCCAGTCTCTGTACATCCAACTACTTATATAGCTGCAATGTAACTGATCCTGATTACTTCATCGTACCAGACGTTTTTTGATGTTCATTCCAGGGGCGGCTCGTCAGAGGAGGCAACGGAGGCCTGGCCTCCCCAATAACTGACTAACTTCCAGCAAACTAAAAAATATATAAATAATAATGTAATTTAACTTATGTTTGCAAAAGGGCACTACAGTTTCACGCATTATCTTAGAAAAAAACATTTTAAATAAAGTGTATCACATGCACACATTAGCAGCGGAATGCACCAATAATAAAAATGTGTCGGAGGCCGAATATTCGCTGGCCGCCCGTCATGGCCATGTAATGCCGTATAAACTTGGTCAGACGCGCGTGGTGGGGGACCGCGCAGTGTTTTATACAGCGCTTGAGGCCAACGAATCATTGGCCTCTCGCACTCGTTACAGTACAGAGCGCGCCAGATTTTGTCGCTTCGCGTGCGTTTCAATCGCGTGTGTCCTGTGTTTGTGCTAATTTGGATTACCGCCTGACCTCTGTGACATGGATTTACAGCAGATGAGTAGTAGTTCTTTAACAAACAATGACATTTTAGTATCTTTACTTAATGTCCCGTTTTCAAGACGTAGTGATATTGAAAGGAACGAAATACTGAAACGTGGACGACCCCACCAAAATTATCTATTTTAAAAAAGTATAAAGACCGCAGTAGATCTTTTCAGTCGTCATGGTATGACCAACATAAATGGCTATGTGGTAATGGGGAAAATTCAAAATTATTTTGTTGGCCTTGTTTATTGCTGAGCACAAAGAAGACTGTATGGTCTGCTGAAGGGTTTGATGACTTAAAAAATTTATCTAAAGGTTTGGTGAGGCATGCATCCTCTAAGGATCATTTACATGCACACCTATCATTAAATAACCTTTCAAATCAAGTTTTCAAAATATCTGAACTGTTAAATGAACATAGCAGATTGCAAAAAATAAAATATAACGAGGAAGTTAAAAAAACCGGAGGATTTAAGATTTTAGTTGATGTCACTAGTTTAATATGTAAACAGGAGCTTGCTTTCAGAGGGCACGACGAATCAGAAGATTCACTTAATCGTGGGAATTTTAAAGCTATTTTCAACCTTGTAATAAGCAGGAATCCAGAGTTAAAACAACACTGGGATAACATGGGATTTTTTAGAGGATTGTCTAAAACCATACAAAAAGAACTAACTGAATGCTTTCAAGATGAGTTAAAAAAAGTTATTGAAGAAAGTGACATCAATCTAGCTCCATTCTTTGCGTGCATGGTAGATGAAACTACAGACATTTCTGAGAAAACGCAGTTCTCCATAGTTGTAAGGTTAGTGGATTCTAACGGTGAAATCCAAGAGTACTTTTGGGGATTTTATGGCGTCAATGAAGACAGAACGGCAGATGGTTTGTGTAAGGCTCTTGAAAAATTTAATATAAAACACAAGTTAGTTGCTCAAACTTATGATGGATGTAGTGTTATGTCAGGTGAATTAAATGGTTTACAGGCTAAAGTTCGGGAAATCGCACCTCAAGCTATATTTACTCATTGCTTTGCACACCGCCTAAATATTGTTTTACAGCAGAGTTGCTCTAAAATAAAACATATTAAGGTGTTTTTTTCTACCCTTCAAGGAATACCTGCATATTTTCATCGTTCGTCGAAGCGAACAGCAGTTTTAGATAAAGTTTTGGGCAAACGTGTTCCAACAAATAGTGAGGTTCGTTGGAATTCTAATTCCAAAATTATCAGTGCAGTTCATAAAAATAGACTGACATTGATTGAGGTTTTCAGAGAGTTATTAGAATCATCAGATGCTGTAACTGTTAAGAGAGGCACAAAGATACTTAAATAATTTAGAAGATTTCACATTTGTTTTTTTGCTGTCGGTATTTCAAAAGATTTTTGAAAAACCCGATTTACTATTTAAAACCCTTCAAAAAATTTCAAATGACACACAATTCTGTAATAATTCAGTTGTGGAATGTATTTCTTATATGAGAAAACTGAGGGATGATAAGAAATATGACGAGTTCATCCAGCTGACTGAGTCTGCTACTGGCTCCAGATCATCAGTTATGAAACGTCACCAGTTCGTAAATAAGGACGGCGCTTCCTCAAATTACTACAAACAAATTTATTTTGAAGTGTTAGACAACATTATAACACAGCTAGAGGTACGATTTTCAAGATGCGAGGAATTAACATTTCTTAAGTTGGGTGAGACAAAAAACTTTGCACAGTATGATAAAGAATTCCCAAGTGATGCTTTGACTTCCTTAATAAACACATATGGTGAGCATTTCAACAAAGAAAAATTAAGAACAGAACTAGAAACTATTTTTTCCTTTAAACACAAAGATAAATTTCACTGTTTAAGACTCAATAAATTGATAAAACAGATGACTAATGATGACACAAAAGAAATCCTTCCCGAAGCATTCAAATTATTCATCCTTATAGCAACAATACCTGCGTCTAGTTCTTCAGTAGAAAGAAGTTTTTCATGTCTTAAAATAATTAAATCCTACTTAAGGAACACTATGACTCAATACCGCCTCAGTGCTTTAGCTTTAGTTACAGTTGAAAAGGAAACCCTGCAAAAATTGGAACGCAGACCTTCGTGGTACGATGATATAATCGATTGTTTTGCAAAGAAGGAGCGCCGAGTGAATTTATTGTATAAATAAGTTCAGACAATCAAACTGTATCGAGTGTGCGTCACTGTTTTGCAGCTGTTCACAAAAACTATAAATACAAGTAAGTTTTAGTTTCAGATGCTATTAGTTATTACCGACACAAGGCCTGTATTTTGAGTTACGTGGACGGACAAGGCGTAGAAGAGAAAGAAAGACAGCGCGAAGCGCGAAAATTTTCTATGCCCAGTACTTTTTTACGCCATGTTTACTAACAGTTCGAGCGAGTGAAAGTTTATAACTATTATTTGCTTCATCGCGCGTTCTGTTGATATTTTCTTTGTGCAGGCATTTCTCGAATTTGCGTCGACATCGATGTGTGCCTTGGGGTCTCGCGTAGTTTGTTGTCTCTCGCCTCTACGCTACGCTTTGACTCTCACTGTAGATACTTTCCCCGAACAAAACATTCAGCTTCACACCATTATTTCGAAAGTTAAAAATTGGTTTGAAATTTTCAAACAAAAACTACTCGATTCTTTTTTTATTTAATTATACCTAAAATTAATACCATTTCATTTTAAACCAACCTTAACATCAGATCAACAATACAAAACCAATAACTCTTCTAGGAAAAGTAAGCTTCCAAGAAATTGGGCAGCGCGTGCGTATTTAATGGTGAGATGACATGGGGGAGGGGGAGGGGGAGGACGCTTCCGTTCGTCGAACTGATAAAATTCTTGGGAGAGTCCCGGCCTCCCCTCCCCCATGACTCACGAGCCGCCACTGGTTCATTCCACTTTAAATAAGAAGCAGAAAAGCTTACTAAAAATTAATTTTACTGAATGCGCGATAGAATTTATCACTGTTAACTAAAATAGCGCTGACCAAATAACAAAGTAGCCACGTTGATCTGTAGAATAACAATAAAATCGTATTCCTTATTTGTTAAGGTAATAAAAATTGCAAAGAGCCAAAAGTAATATCAGCTCCTTTAGTCACGTGTTGATGACAAAATAGTAAATAGTAAAACTTTTAAATTTTATATTCTAGCACTTTTAATGAAAGCAATGAATTTGTATATAGTTTACTGTAGGCATAATTTTACCAGCGAAATGAGTTTTTTCTTTTAACGTGATAAATGTTCTTTTTATATTCTTGTTTAAATATTATTTCATGATTTAATTTGTGTCTATTATGTTTACTTAAACGAATATTTTATTTGTTATTTTGCACCGTTCATATATAAATTTATAGTAGTTTTTTAAAATGTGCTTTCTTTTGTTTGACACGGTAATCACATCTCTTTCTCGACTGAGAGAAGTAAACGTTACTAACTCAACCATTGTACTACGTATCCACAACTATATTTGTTTATATCAAGTGTTATCTGATTATCACCTGTTGTTAAGTATCTTGTCACGTGATATTTATAAATTATTTAAGCACGATACGGACTTATTTCTAGAAAAAGTGAAAAAGAAAGTAAAGAACCAAGTAAAGATGTAAGTAAAGATCTTTCTGAAGCCAAGTTGTATGTGTTAGCTATTTAATGTGCTGCAATTAAGTGAAATATTGTGAAAGGCAGAAAGAGTATAGGACGAGCACGAAGAAGTATAGGACGAGTGAAGCGCAAAGTTGGAAGAGGCATCCGCCTAATCCATGAAGTGTGACGAGACGACGGGACGAGGTTGAGAAATCAAGTTTTGCGCCACATGCCAGATGTATGAATGAGTGTCTTTGCACTTGCCCAGAGGTGATCAGATATGTAGAGCTGAAGTTAAAAGAAACAAAAAACAAAAAGGGTTGTATACAACTGTAATGTTTGGATAACATTCGGTATTCCTTAGGTGTTTTTCAATATCAAGAGTAATAATGTCACGTGTGAATTACGTGTTAAGTCTTTAGGTAATTCTGGTTTGGTATATATACCAAGGAACATCTAAAAGGAACATTTGAAGGGGTAACATTATGTAACTTAAATTAACGTAATAGTTAATTTATTCACATACCTACACTAGAGTACCCGAGTATACTAAAAACGTGTATAACATACATATTAGGCCTACGTGTATAAATTTATATTTGAATGTTCCTAATATTTTGTATGGCTTATAACACGCAATTAAAAACCATATGTTTTGTTAGTATACTGAAGAGTGTCTTAATGTAGTAATTCATTACAAAAGATTTTAAGCTATAATTAGGGGAGTTGGTTCACTAAGAGATTTAAATTATTATAAAGAATACGTTCTAGTCTCCGACAGGTAAAAGAATACGTACAGTTTGCAATCACAATAATGACGACAGTATGAACTAATCCGACTGCCTTGTTACAGTTCCGCACTAATTAACACAATAATCACTTTTCATTACATAATGCAACAGCTACTTGATCCGCCCTGAATAAATCGCCACCTGTAACTGAACTTTTAAGATGGCCGTTGACGCTTATGTATACCCCGCAGAGGTTCTAGAATAATTTTCCATTCTCCGGGCGGCATGCCGAGATGATGTGCGTAGTTACAGGAGCTCGAACAGTCTGGAAACTATACTCCTAACGTTTTCGGAAGGCATCTAAGAGTTTAGGAGACCCTCGCCCATCAACGCGCACTCACACACACACGCGCGACCAGTTTGACCTGCCTCTAATGGCGCTTCGATGAGTCACCTACTAGGCATTGAACGACAAAACTATGAAAATTTGTATTCCAGATTTTACATAAGTTATGATACATTTTTTGGATTCTATATTCAATTTCTTTCGTAGTGGGTCCAAACACGAAATAATTACGACATTTATGAGCTTTAAAAAGACGCCAAACACTATTCTACGTGTTAGCGTCATGCCACAATTATTGTGGGTTTGGACGCATTCTCAAGATTTTTTATAGAGATTACATTTTAATAAGGTTATTTGAATAAAATAAGAAATAAGAAAACAGGCATTATATTGACTAATTATTTAAATTAAACCATACATTTTGTAATATTGTAACGGTACATAACCCGGTCCCAATAAATTAAATCATGTAATAACATAAAGGTCAGAAATGGGTAACCTATAACTAGCTCAAAATTAAATTGTATCACTAAACATTATAAACAATTCGAGTGATATACAGTTACAAGTGAGTTATAGTGTACCCATTGAGGTAAAAAGTGAAGGGAACTTCTTACAGAATTGTGCTGTAAGTAGGGGAATTATAAACTATGATAGTAGACTATAATGCTACTAACTGATTCTGTATTTTGTTAATTTATTGTAATATTTATATTGTGTAGACAACCAAGTTTAATACCTAAGTTAATTTTATATTTTTTCAAATATTTGTGTTATAGTATAAGATAACCCAGGGTTCATTTTAGAAAACATAAAAGATTTAAATATCAAATGATAATAAAACATTAAAATAATACTATATGAGGGAAATGGCAGAAGGAAGTAGTGTAGTGTAGGAATACTAGGAGAGACTAATAAATAATATATAAATTCATTTAAAGATAATAAAACTATTAAAAACTTATATCCAAGGTTATAAGAAAATGAACAGAAACCTATTATGTAAACCAAATTGGGAAAGAAACTGAAATTAGAAAGAATTATTTTTCTGTAAATAAAATATAAATTTATAATAATTACAAACTGCCTATATACTAAAAAGTAAATAGCAGAACCAATAAAAAGATATAAAAAAATTATGGGTTACTAAGAGTGACGAAAATAACAAGTATTTTTAATCGATTTTTAGAAATTAATCCTGGCGAGTTGACAAAATGATGCGACCACAATTTTATTAAAATATCCTTTTAGAAACATTGTAGAAATGCAAAATTGGTACTAAATTAAACAACAGTATGGACATTATATAATCCTACCTTATTTATCAAAATTAAATTGCTATACGCCATAATAAAAAGTGAAAGAAAAACCTTTTTTGGACGATCCAGCCTAGTTTCGCTATGTTTCAAGTTGACGATATAATATTGGCCAGACGGTAATGAAATTACAACCCAAGACGGACATCACTAGGGAAAAGGCTTCATTCCAGTAAGAACTATAAGAAGAGAGGTAATATAAACATTTCGTTTAATAGTTAACGAAGAAAACTCATTCCGAATGGTTTTATAGAACAAAAAACTAGTCAAATTTAATCACATGTTCTAACGAAAACAAACGCACGCTGCTCTCTTACGGACATTTTCTGAACTACGTACTAAGAAAAAATAAACAAATTTTTGAATATTTTTCGGTATTTGTAAAGCGTAGTATAATTATCCATTTCTGACCATCTCATAACAAACAGAACTTACCCTTAACCCTGGGGAAATAAAAAGAATTATATATTGATTGATGTTTTAAAAATAGTATAAAATTTGAAAAAAAAAACCATATATGTTTTTTTTTGACAATTCCATGTTGACTCAATTAAGTCGATATTATGTTTTAATTAAGGAAAAGATCGATTGTCAGATTTGTATTTTGGCAGAAGAGAACAAAAACCAATAATATTTTAATAAAACCTATTGAAAAATTGAGATTTAAAAATAAAAATGTGTGTACTTTCTTGTAGTGGGTAGTTGTATTAAGTTTCAGAACAGCTAAGAAGAAGGCAATTCATCAGGTCGTCTACTGCCACAGTGTCGTCTGGTTGAACTATGGGTGGAGGCTCGTCTCACAATCAGCTGATTTAATTCACGGCGAACAATTTGAAAAATTTCAGAAATCATCTAAACCGAGTGTAAACAATCGGTACTTACTCTCTCTTCAACATAAGGCTGAACAACTTCCCTACCTGACCCAAATCACACACTCTCGATTTCTGCTTAGATTGAGTAACATTAACAACCACTTTATTTTTAAACTTCGGTCATTATAATTCATAAGTGGCGACTGCGGACAGGCGGAAACCTCTGATCGAAAAACCGCTACGTTACAAAATTGGCGCTTACAACAGTGGGGCTTGAATCAGACGGTCGTTTAGCTAAATAACACCTCACCAAAAAACCGCACGTTACAAAATTGGCGAACCCAACATTGGGGCTTAATTAAACAAGACGAACAAACAAAAGGCCACACACAAAGACGGTTAGCTAACACCTGGTAACCGCTACGTTAAAATATAACAAATTTTCTCCATCAAAACTCTCCTGTGGTTGAACTTCTTGTACATAATGCCCAACTCCTTTATAATATGATTTAAGAAAGTTGTTCCGCCATCGAACAGTCCTGCATTCTTCAATGAAATTTTAAGTTTCAGAAGTGTAGGTATTATGCTTATCATAATATGCCAGTAGGCCTATGTGTCGTCGTAATGCCGACTTTGTGAAATCATCCACCACGCCTGTAACTTTTCCGCTTGTCTTGGTCCATCTGGGGTCTTCCTTGGCGACGATATCTTTATTTTCTTCGTGGTAGATATTGCACTTTCATTTTCGAGGTTAATATTATGTTCATCGTCTTCTTCTTCGACGTGATTGATTCCTCCGCCTACTTCAGTTTGCGCCGATTTCGGTTGTGAGTTTATCCGTAAAACAGTTCGTTTTGTGACATTGCAAGCTGCTGAATCTCTCTCAAGCACTTTCCTTACGTCTAACAAAGGTCCCATATGATTTTTATCTAAATAGAAATACTAAATAACCGAAGCTACGACAGATCTAGCTTGAGAATGTAAAATTTCACGGCGCTTTGTAGAGGACATCGCTGTTAAACTGTGAAACTTACGAGCACAACACTAACCACATCACCATCGTATATCACCGACACCACTGTAACACTGTATTCCCACTATTTCTGATGTCAAAACAGGCGTTATTTGTAGTCTACTTGTCTGAGGTAAGCATGGGAATAATTCAACATAAGGCAGAAAACCATCCTTTTTCACCCGGACGTTGACAACAAAGAGACAAAGTAGACCTATAACGGTGCAATGGGGGAAAACCAGACCATTGTCTGCCAAAGGAGTAGGAATACTTAAAACAAACGTTCTCCAAGATTGACGTCAACAACTATTTTGGCTACTGTAAAACTTGGGAAGCAAAAAAAAATCGGTATGGGGAACCATACATGACTTCCATGTCCTAAAATTTATATTTAAAGTCATTTAAATATTAACTAATTGGATGCTTGAGTTCTGAAGAAATGACGTATCAGCTAAAATGGTACCCTCATGTCAGGTGGATGAAGACTATCCTCAACCTTCGTGAGGAAGGACTGTGCTTTTGAATAAAATGTTTGTAGGTCGAACGAAGAGCTGGCCAAAGGGAGCTGCGATCTAATTCCTGTAATGAACTTAGGCTCTCGCTGCGAGTTATCGGCCGAGGATGAATGATGTGTATAGTGTTATCAAAGTCTTTCCTATTAATACAAATTACTCATTTTTCTTTTTTAAAATCGAGTCTTTTTTCTTTCTTTCCATTTGTCTTCTGAATTCCAGAACAACGAATCTGTTTACCCGTATAATTATAAATTTCTATTATTAATTAATTTAATTTATTATTAATTTAATTTAGTATTATTTAATTTCAATAATTAGTCAATATAATGTTTTTGTTCTTATTTCTTATTTTATTCTAATAACCTTATTAAAATGTAATCTCTATAAAAAATCTAGAGAATGCGTCCAAACCCACAATAATTGTGGCATGTTAAAGCTAACATGTAGAATAGTGTTTGGCGTCTTTTTAAAGCTCATAAATGTCGTAATTATTTCGTGTTTGGAACCATTTTGAAGGAAATTGAATATAGAATCCAAAAAATGTATCATAACTTATGTAAATCTAGAATACAAATTTTCAAATTTTGCCTAGTAGGTGACTCATCGAAGCGCCATTAGAGGCAGGTCAAACTGGTCGCGCGTGTGTGTGTGAGTGCGCGTTGGTGGGCGAGGTTCTCCTAATCTCTTAGGTGCCTTCCGAAAACGTAAGGAGACTAGGCCATTGCACGACTTTGACACAGACGCCGCGTCTAGAACAACTTCGATTGAGATACGCGCTGGGCTAGTACGACAATCTTGAAAGTTTTAAGATCGTTACGTAATTGTCTTTTTATCTCAGCGAACGTAACCATACTTTTCTGCGGAAATCTCTTCCAAGCATTCACATTTAGGACTTCAAAACATGTTACTGTTTTGCAATGTCTCAATTTTGCATTTCTGTTTATGGATATTTGATATAGGCTAAGTGTTTGCAATGTCCGTCTACTGCACGTTTCTTGTCATACCTTCTGTTTTGTTGCTGCTGATGTTATAATTTCTCCTAGATAAATACGTTTATGAACTTTGTTCATTCTACTAACTTAAAAATCAATTCACTGTTTGGCGTTTGTAAAGTTAGATATACCGTATATTCTGTTTCTCAGAAGACACTTGTAACCACATTTTTCCAATAACTGTACTTTAATTTTTGCTTAAGTAAACGGCGTTAGGTCATAGTGATTTCCTCATATTTTCATAATTCATGACACTCGAATAAGAGGTTTACTCAGTGCCTAAGTATGTACGGGGAGGGGAATGTCATGGGCGACATGTCAACACAGAGATGTTTCCGTATTGACAGTAGCGGTGTCAGCAAGTAAATACTTAGTCTGCAACACTGTGTCACTAGTGACACGAATTTGGAAGCGGTTAGTCTCTGTGTTTTGCTGACATTCGGAATCGCCATTGACATGCGCAGTATACACTGAAGTACCGAGTCTGTGCTCTCACACATTTTGCGTTGATTGTCATTAATACAATTTTGTAATTAACATAACTTAATAATAGTAAACTATTCTGTTGTCTAAGCGAACATTATTTTCTTTGAATAATAATATATTTTGTTATGAACATTATTTTCCTTGTCTGTAGTATTTGTTACATTTAATTATTTGTTCTATAATTTATATAGCAACGTTTCTATAAGCATTGAAAGTGAAATGAATCGATTTGAAGATTTGGTTTCTTATGAACAGAGGACATGAAAAACATTACATATATGAAAAATATGTACCATATATAGGAGTATCGTATTTAAAAAGGAAGAATGAAACCAAATCTTAAGTTTATTTAAAGTTGTAAACTACACTGATAGAATGATCGCTCGGCACTTGGTAGAACATTTTAATAATATTTAAATTTAATAAATAAACATTGGTATAGTTCCACAGATACTGTTTATTTTCCTGACAACTGGTAAAAAATTGTTGGAAAAATACAAAGTATCTGAACATCACAATTAATAACAAATGTTTATTTTTCAATTTTAAATATTTAAGTTGTGTCTTAACAACAAAATACACAGATTAGGGAATTGATAGTTTTATGCCGATAATTCTGCATCTTTTAGTGGCACCTTTTTTGCACAGCCTGAGGCTAAAATAAAACTATTAGGTGATATAGAATCAGCACTGGAGAATTATTGCAAAACAGACGGAACAAAAATTATAGAGGCATAATTTTACTGGATTTCCTTTTCCAAGTCGATTTATATCAAATATATATAAATTTCTTTAACAAAACACCAGCAAAGTGTACACAACAAAGGCTTGACGGCAGAACCACTGATCATTAATTTTTATAGTTAGTA
Organism: Magicicada septendecula; assembly: GCA_034769895.1. Taxonomy (NCBI): domain Eukaryota; kingdom Metazoa; phylum Arthropoda; class Insecta; order Hemiptera; family Cicadidae; genus Magicicada; species Magicicada septendecula. The sequence continues at coordinate 132,296,448 of CM068368.1, forward strand.
AGGAAAAATATTGTAGTTTTCCAGAGATAAAACAGCAGTAAAATATCTGTAAAAGTTAGTAACAAAAATCTTGTAAAAATGAGGAGAGAAATCTTTCTTGCTTGAGGACAATATCGTATGATAAAAAAGAAATCATGAAACGTCTTCACAGACAGCAGTGAATACAATAAGTAACATAAAATGCAAACAAAATATTGGCAACAGGGCGCAAAATAAAACACTTTGAAGTATATATAGTAGAAGCTGTCAGCAAGAGCCACTCTCTTAAAAACTGGAACGGAGAAAAATTAAGTACTGATGCCAAGCAATGACAGAGATTTGGCGTGAGATGAGGATCAGTGGATGTTGAAATCTCTCCAGCATGGAATGAATTGAAGAATATCAAAGAAATTAAACTAGACCTGGAAACGTATAAATAAAACAACTAAAATTTAAATTTGCATAAAACAAAACTAAATAATGTGTACAGAGATATAATATTCTGGGAAACCAAATATCAGGCAGGGTAAAATGCTACATATACTAGAATAAAAGGACATATAAATAACTTAATAATAAATAACATTTTATATTTTATAAATAATAATATATTGTTGATTATTTATTGTTGACAGTATTTTGACAGTTTTATATTACTATAATTTTTAATAGTGTAATGTGTAAATTCTAAGTTACTTATGAGTATAAATAGTTATGAAAGTCAACAAGAGTCCGATCGCTTCTAAAGGAAGTAATAAAGTAAATAATATTTAATCGAGATCCAGAAAAATTCTGTAGTATAACTAGTAGAAAAGTGTACAAAACTCCGAGCAATAACTATATTTTAATTAAGGTAACTAAGATTGGAGTCAAATATTCTCATGGAAAGAGTATTTTTTTTAACTGGCCTTAAAAAATTGTGATATCGGTAAAATGAAATAATTCAGTCACTCTTTTATTTCAAAGAGAAAGGATAACGTAACGGGCCAGTAGAATATTACGGAGGGAGTTATTTGATAAATAATCTTTTACTTGAAATATTGTTATCAAGTCTGGAAAAAAGTTGGACACTTGTCGGTTCAAAAATCAAGCTGAGTCCATCTAATATTGTGTACTAACGATGATCTGCAAACTGTGGAGACAGTAGTATAGACTATGTAGGATAAAATATACCCTTAGTACTACTTTCTGTACAATATCATACACTGTTGGATACGATAAGGCTCGACAGCATTTTAGAACGTCTAAATAATTTACATGGAAGAGCTGCATTGTATTGATAATATAAGGATAGAAACTTACAGTTTATGTACGAATACAACAATGACTGCCTGATGACACATAAATAGCAATAAAGTGTGAATTGGAAGGAAGTTAATATTGACTTTGAAATTACTCAATTAAGTTAATATAGATATTATTATATATAAGCAACAGTTTACCGCCTTCCAATAGCAGATGATAGAGTTCAAATAACTGAATTCACGAGAGCTGAAATTTCAGTTTAGAAGAAATGATACATGTATTTGTCACACTCTACCGCAACACAAAACAGAATCTAAAGATGAACTTCATGATAATCCAATTCTTGGCAATTGTATAACCAAGTGATCAGCTGTCTATCCGAAACATGTATGACTATAATAATCCTAGTGTCAAGGATATATTAAGACAGAGCTGAACAAGATGAAAATGGGTAATACATAGTGCCAGAAAACGAGGCAATCGGAAATGTTACTGGAATAGAAACCTAGAACTAACGGACTGATAAATAGGCCTAGAAGGGCAAAGACTTGAATAGAGGTATGAAAACAAAGCAGTAGGAGGCCACGAAGGCGCAGGATCGTTGATAATAAACGAACCTCCACGAACAAGCTACAGGCAAAAGAATGTCGATAGGCATGGTAACATTTGGGAGGCCGACGTGAGCTGTAAACAGGAAGGGTTGGTTTAAGGTGACCACAATGATGATGGGGATGATAAATTGTAGTTAAAAAACTAACAACTCTATTTTTACTTAAATCCTTATTTATGAAATTTTTATCTCTTTATTAATTAGTTTTTCCAGGGTGGATTTCGTAAATACGGAAGAAGTCATGAAAAGCTTAGTAGTGTGGTAACAATAAATGTCAATAAAACACGGTTCACAAACAAAAAGCGCGTTATTAAAACTTTTGACCAACTTTAAAATGCATATACATACTATATATTCATACAGTGCCATTGAACAATCTGGTACCTAGGAGATTCCAGTTTATTTAAAAAATTCTGATATATTTACCTTAAATTTCTAACTTATATTATTAAAAATTATAAATACAGTACTCATTTATGGAGAATATGTATTTAAATAGTTAATCTAAAAACGCTCTATGAAATGCTATTATGATTCCCTATGTTCTTATGTGACACACTGTCAATGCAGCATATAGATCACAGAACGCAAATTAAGAATGTCAATGTAAACCAGTTGATCAAATTGATCAGAGTTTTTAAGTAATTTTTGCTCTTGTTAGGTAGATAAAACAGATATGATTGTGTAATTGCTTGTAACGTTTTTTGCTTATTTACTCAAATTAGTGACAAAAATGTAAAAGAAGTTGACAAGAAATTTGAAAATGATGTGATAAACATTGTACTATTACGATAACGAGACATGAATATGTACTCTGTGTTTTGTAGTTCTGATGTTATACGCGTGTTTACACGGTCTTTCAGAGTTACTCATTCCTGACAACCTTACAAACAAATTGTGACAACAAAATTATTTTTTTCCGCAAATAGTTACATCATAAAACCTAATGTTTACTGCTTTTTCGTAAAATGGAAAATAAAAAACTAAATCAAAGTTTCCAATCTATTTAACTCTTTACCGTCTTCAGCTTTAAAATATTGGATTACCCTCTTATACCTTTTAAAGTCTGTTATGTTATGTTAGTGTTTAAAATTTATGCCACAAAACAATTTTAGCTAATTGTAATCATTAAGAACCTGTAGTGAATATTAATGGAAATTTATTGTTAATGTTATTTATTTCTTTTAAATAGGGACAAGCAGTGTGAAACAACCAGGCTTGTGGAGCATCTAGCATCTACCAGGCTTTAGAAATCAACAGCAAAACCATGATGAAGCAGGCAACCATGGATCTGCGTTTCACTGATTTATGTTATTAATGTACATTGTCTTTGACATCGCTCAGAAATCTCTGTCTGACTGTCTGTATCTCTCCCTCTCTCTCTTTCTTTCTTTCTCTTTTACAAAGTTTTGAGTTCTAAATATTTCCTTTACTAATGTAGGCTTAATTTTGTAGTCCTTATGGTCGGAACGGCCAAACATCTGGAGGCTTACCTGGAAACTTACTGATTCTGTATGCCTGTCACACTTTGTCTCATTTTAATAAGCCGTGATTGTTTCAATTAATGAAACAATGAATTCGCTATTTAGAAAGGTTACAACGATTGTGTGGAAAAGTCGTTATATTAAAGTGCAGTAAAGGTGTGCATTTGTTACATCCAAAGTATCACCTTTGTGAAGCTGTAAAGCGATATTTGAGTAAGTTCGACGTGGCCAGGTGGAAAATGGTGACAAAGAGAACAGTTGTAATATCTAAACCGAAAGCGTTATGCCTCACTGGTCCACACGTATTTTAGCGAAGCCTATTGCACATTCGCTGTTTGACATGAGTAATAGACAGTGAATAGTGATCTCATTTATAGATGTGCTTGTTGTAAAGGATTATTTATTTAGGCAACTAATTCTGAACGGTCAAGCAGAAAATAACATTTATAAAGAACAGTAACGTGATCAAAAAGAAGTTATGTAATATTATGATCTGCGCAAAAATTGAAATGAATCATTTATAAATTGAATCAAGTAATCGTTTGGAAAATACAGAAAGCTACAAGGATTGTGTTTTTTACACCGGCACACATATTAACACCTTAGGTGCATGTTTTGGGAAGTGAAAATAATATATTTTGGAGAAAATTAAAATTAAAAATGGTAGGCTAATACGTATTTACGATAATTTAAAGTATAACAAATTCATAAAGTCGAAAGTGTATTCTTACAATATTGCGTCGAAATACACATCAGATTTATGTGTTCGTTTAGTAATATATTTTGACTTTAGCATAGATACGAATTTCATCTTTATTACCTTATAGACTTGTGAAAAACATTTTTGTTTTAATAGTATACGGTTTACTTTATGGTGTGGAATTCTAAAGTAAACTATTTAAATTTATAGCTTTGTAGTGTTACGACTGTCTCATGGATGTGGAAACAAAATAACCGACAGGAATGAAGTACCTAATTACAAACTATAGTTAGATAGAACAAATATCCAATCTTAGAAATTAACAAAAGTACTCTTATACAATAATTCAAGTTAAATTTGTCCAACACACAACAGTAAATATCACTTTATTACAGTTTATTACACAATAATCACTTCTACTAAACCATAAGAATCACTCCGATCCGCACTTGTAAAATTTCCAGGCGTCACTGAAACCCGGCTCTTTGAAACCAGTATTTACACATCGCCAACTTGCATCGTAGTGACACAGCGAGCCTGAATGTCGGTAGAGTAGGCACGCCAAAAATCACGTAAGCATTTTTATTATTTTTTAGTTAAACGACGTCGTAATACTATTATGGATACACAGATAGTATCGATACTTCGGGAGTATTGATGATGAAATTGATGGTAAGATAAGAGTAATAGTATTTCTGTATAGTATTGATAAACGTATCGGTAAGCCTAACATTTAGGAGTAGATTACTCTGTAGTATAAGTTTTCATTTGATTATATTTTTATTATTATATATTTTATGTTTCTTACTGTATAAAGCAGAAAGAATTTTAATATAAGTTAGGTCAGGTTTTACTATTTACTGGAAAATTATTATAAATTTTCAGAGATCGAAGTGATATAAATTGTAAACTAAAATATGTATTTTAAGTGCAAATAATAATACAATTCGTTGCTAATTTATATGAGATCTAATTCTTATCGCTAATTACATGTATATTCATATTTGTTAGTTCAACATGTAGGAAACTATTACAGTGTCTCTTAAACATGTATTGATAACAGTTTTTAATGTAAGTATTTGAATGGTTTTTACATTTAAAACCTTTTAGGGTTTCACATATTTCTAAATGACGTGTTATTCTTGTGTCAGACAAGAAGTCTGACTTCAAATTGGAATGTAAAAGAAGGCACCAAAGGTTGCATAAGATATATAGAAAAAAGATATGGAACATATCTGCTATATTTTTATTTTTATGCTATATAAAATTATTTGTTTTTCCGAACTTTAACTTGCTTTGTATGCTAATAAGTTTAATATCTTTAATATTCTTAAAACAATTTTCTTCTTGGATTGAAAAGTACTATGAATTTTTGTTGTTTTGCTCAGTAAAGTTTTTGCTTGTTCAGAGAGAATTATTTATGTTTCCAATCTGGTTCAATTAATTTGTTTCTGTCCAAACGAATTTCATCATCGTGATGTAGAAGTTGACCGAGAAAATATTGATATGAAAAGCATAGTAATTATAAGAAATTGTTACTCCGTTATTGTGCATCATAAGACAGTACTTCCACCCCTTATTGTTTATCATTGACGACTGTAATTGTGTAAAAACTCCCCTCACATAGGAAACTAAAGGAAACAGATTATACTATGCATGATAGTGCTACTACCAAATAGTATTCTGTCTTATTGTTTTGGTTCTTTGACAGATTTTCTTTCTCTTAGTCTGTAGGGATCCTTGCCCAAGAATAAGGCAACGAAGAAGAAGCATGTATTTACTAACAACGCTTACACGTTAGGTTACAGTGTCGTCATTAAGCTTTTGAAATATCGGATGTATCTCCGGTAGTAACCCTTCGGCTTCTTGTAGTTTGTTTCTTCATTACACGAATGTTCAGTTGTTTCTTCCCTTTAGGCCAATCCCCTTATTTGCTGGCCGTTAGCATTCTATGTCTGTCGTCTACCGAGTAGCCAACATTCAGTGTGGGAAAGCAATATGCAACGTGTAACTAAATTAATTACAGTAATTACACCTTTGTGTCTCCTCACTTATACAATTTTACATAAGTATAACTTTTTACGTCATTTATAGTTAACTAAATAAGATGTTTGTAATCAAAGACACAAAATATTAAATATAAAATTAACATAATCGACCATTTATATTACAAATTTCCGTATTAGATATTTGCGATGTTTACTAAATTGATAAAAACAATAAATGTGTAAAGTTAACAAAACTCGATAAATTATATAAGGAGTATTGAATAAAAACGTTTAAATGATTGCTGGTAAATGTAGGTAATACGTTTGATGTTACTAATACTATGTAACGCAAAATTTGAGCAATTTTACTCAATCAACTACGCTGAACGCAAAGAAATGGGTGTGTTTTAGAAAGCGGGGAGGTAACGAGACGCTTGAACCGTTAGGCGGCATTACTTGAAAGAAATTAACTTGTAAAAAAGCTGTAGAGTATAGCGGTAGGAACACAACGCCGGTCTTGGGGCTGACGACTATAAGGAAGGTAATTTTAGGCTAAGTCACGTTTTGGGACATAAATGTCATAAAATGTATTATTCGCTAGGATATTAAGGGTGTCTGCCAATGTTGTAAACTTTAAGTGCATGTAACAATAGGTACCGTTAGATGAGAGAGAGCGATGTGTGAAAGAGATGAATATATGACGCTAGTTTTTTAAGCACGTGGAACGCAGAGAAACGTTGGGCGAATCAGAAAAAGCGTCATGTGTTGCGCGGGAGGTTTTCGCTAAGCAGATTGGGTGATTTTGTATTTAGCGGTAGTTTAAACCTATAGGAACGTTTTTCTATCGATAGTAGGTAAGGGAAATTCAAAGCAAGTATAAAATATGAACTTGTAAAGAAATAAGTTAGTCTTCTTTATATCGGCGGAACTACACGGAAGAGACTCGCGTACGCTGTTTTGCGTTAACTATATATTTTAATAGTAATGTAAGAAATAAAGTAAATTCCCAGAAGTAAACGGAAGTACGGGAACGCGATAATTGCTAATATTAAAGTTATAAAGTTTCTTAAACAGTAATAAGTAAATGAGTGAATGATCGGAGTAATAACAAACAACACGAAGTAATATTACGTATAAATTTCCATCAATTCGATACGTTGTGGTGAAATCACGGAAGAAGGCGAATTAGTTCGGATTAAAGTCACGACGGTATGAGATAATCGGAAAGCACGCGACGCGAACTGTGTTAGATGCACTTAAGGTCAATTCAATAATCTTCGAGTCCAGAGTGTATATGGCATAATTGTATGTATAACCAATATGTCAAGTGTAGTGTACATCTGTGATAAAGTGAATTAGTGCATTTATAACCAGGATTAACATGCAACTACAGCTGCTGATGACTCACCGATCTGCAATATCTTCAGGACTACGCACAATCGAAGGATTCTCCACGCAAGTAACCAATAAATGAACAATTGATTCTATACTGTTTGATAACTATATATATTTGTATTCAAATATAGTGACTCAATTTGTCAGAACAGAACTCATTGCTATTTAATAATATTGAAAGTGTAAGGTTAAACTATCAAGTCATATTAAGAAATTTTGTAGTATATAAACGCAATTGATTCATTAAAAGTTGATTTATATATTTTAATTTGTGTTTATTATTACTGGCGCCCTGAGGTACAATGAAGAGTCGGTACACTGGAATAAGTGTTATGGACTATTAAATAAATTATTAGTATTATTAGTTATCAAGGTAGTTTGTAAACCTTATTTCTCACATGCTCGTAGGCCAACATAATTTGCAAATAAATAATTTAACTCTTTTGTAAAGGCCTATCAAGAAGTGTATTACAACTACTAACATATTCTGTGAAATAAATAAGTAAACAAACAAACGTTATTAATGTGTGCTAATCACATTTTTAATATAGGTACATATGAGATGTAATTAAATAATAATGATTGATTTTGAAACATTATTAGAAAACCAACGTTAATGTTTTCCTTACAATACAGGTGTGAACTACCAGCTTTCAACAATTATCAACTTATTTTGTTAAGTTTGCTTAAGTTTGGAATGAAATTTTTTATATATAGAGTACAGATCTGCTCTCCCACTGTGCTCCTTGTCGATTGGAAAGCTGAAAATATGATTGCTTTGTATATCACTTTGGAGATATATTATTTTGAAGACTGACAGAAGGAAATGTAAGAGGAAACCAGAATACAAATATAGAGCGTCTGTATTTGCAGAGTACAGTATGCTCAGCCCACGCGTACTGATGTCAGTTACTACCCCGTCTAACAAGAATGACAAAAAATATATATTGCACTGCGGACTGTGCATTGCAAGTGCTAATTACCACTCGTATAACTTTCTTATAATAATGAATAATTAGAAGTAATTCACAATACGATTTATAGTATTCTTGATGAAGCAGAGAAAAAAATACATTCTCACTTTATTTTCAGCATTTTATAATATTCCATGGAAAAATCACTGCAAACGTAATTATTATATATTTTGTTTACAGACTCTACTACTTTAAAGATGGCTTTTGTTCGCTTCCCCTAAAAAACTTTGCATGAAGTCAGTACGAACGGGGAAAGAATTACAAGAAATCGATCGTGTAGGCCTACCCCAAACGTGCAGCTGTCTCCATCGTAGCGTGATACCGTACGTTACAAACACCTTATGTTAAATAAAATAAATCCTACTGCATTGAGATAAATGGCTACGTGGAAAGAGATGATAGCATTTTGAATGCTATGATGAAAAACTGTCTTTATTTTAATATAACAGAAACGTATTTGACATAAGTAAGCCTTCGACATATGCAAACACGCTAGAAGAATTTGTGACGGCGTAAGACAATCCACTTTGCCGTTCCAATTTGTACTACTGGTACGGTATGATAAAAAATGAAATAACTACTAAACATTCTTATTTTTTTTATAGACAGCTGAGTGTAATTTAGACAAATACATATGTATGGTGTTTGTTTTCTAGAATGAAAGCGTCTACACCATATTTGTTTGCATTGTTTACGTGTCTTCATCCATTATTCCCCCTTTTGTGTCGTGCATGTTATTATTCATCCGTTCTAATGGCGCTTGACTCGAAAAGTCGTGAATTCGCTGTAATAAACCTCGGAATTTCAAGCTGTAAATTCTTTAATGCGGCCACTGGCACATGTCGTGGTATACGGGCTACGGTGAAAAATTAGTCGTTTTCAAAATAACACCCGCCCGAACAAGTGTTTTTATTTATTACACCGTTTGTCATGTTTCCATAAAATATTTCATGAAAACGTACGTGAACAAAGTTAAAACACACGTTCGATAACTCTGCGTAGGGAAAACATAATCAACAGAAATGAAGTACACATACTGGATCGAGTAAACCACTAACCCCATGGCTACGTAATGGGACTGGGACGTAAACAAGTGACTGTTGTTTTGTATTAAGGTCAATTAAATGCAACGTTCAGCACACAAAATAATAAAAACAAATTTAACACAATCGACAATTTTATTACAATATACTGTATTAGGTGCGTGCAAATTTACTGCAGTATAAAGACAATAAATTTGTAGTCTCAATTTATTTCAGTGAAATTATATAAATGAAATAATAATTACATAAAGATTGAATAAATAAGTAATATCAATAATGAATATGGAATTATTAACAGTGCTAATGCGAGACTATCTGTGAGAGATATATGAAAAATGATCATTAATAATAACGTAATGGTGAACACAGTGTTATACTTGCTTTCAACTTATAATACTTACGGGCAACTGATCCCGTAACGGCAAAAATTGTTATAGATGGTACTGGAACAAGTTAGCAATTTTGAATACCTGGGCTACAGTGTGTCTTATAATGCATGCAACGACGTTGTGAAAGAGTTGCATAAGTTTAACCTTACGTGCGGGACCATTAGACGACCCTAAACCAGCAAGTAAAATTTTACAAGGTGATGGCTCTTCCCACACTTCTTTATGGGTCTGAGAATTGGACTTGTTTAACGAAAGGCCAGGCTAGTCACATCCAAGCGGCTAAAATGAGATTTCTCAGGCACGTGGCAGGATATAATCTCCATAATCATAGAAGAAACACAGACATACGGCAGGAACTGAATATTATGAGTATACTCGACAGGATCGCCCGGTATCAGCTGAATTGGTGGGAACATTCTTGCCGAATGGATGACTGACGCATCCCCAAACAACTATGCAACTATAAGCCAAGGGGATGGAGAGGTGTGGGACGTCCCAGGAAGCGCTCGAGTGACCGGCTGTAATATTTGCCTATTTGAGACCGGAACAAACCATTCCTGGTTTAATCCTTGAAGATGATTATGATGACGATATGATAAAACAAAGTATAAGTGATAAAATAAAGTTGAATGCATTTTGTTTGTCCGGCAAAACAAATCGATAAAACTAAATACGCAAATATTGACAGATATTCTCGAAAACGACTGAAGGATGAATTTTATCATGACAAACAGTCAAGTGAAACAAAAGTGAATACACAGTTGAACTTAACCATTGGTAGTATTTCTCTAATTGGTATTGAATCTATTTTGTCTATCCGTTATTCTTGAAGTGAAAAATTCTCTTCTGTTTTCTTGAAGGGGATTAATTCTTCTTTGTTTCGTTGCGAGAATAAATTTTCTACATTTCTGTAGAAAACGTAGACGTAAAATATTAATTTCCTTGACATGAAAATTGAATATGCCTCTTTAAATATCGTAGAAGTTGTTGTATTTTCTAAGCACCATCGAGAGGTTACGTAAGGGCCTACACTTTGAAAAATAGTTTTTCCTGTGAATTGGAGATTAGGCCTATAGTGTAATCTTTATTATTGACGCTAATTACTTTATATGTTTGGAGAAAAAAACTGGTAAGTTTTTTAGTAAGGCGTTATGATTTTTCACTCACAAGTAAAAGGCATTTCGTAAGTTTTACGTGTAAAACCAAACAACTATATTTCTACATAATGGCTTCTTTCTATACATAAGTTTTTTAAACTTCTTAGAAAATAACAAAGCATAAATCTTACATAATCTCCTGGGTTGTGAACAAATAATTGTATTACGTTTATCACTGTACCTTAAATAAATTATTAAATATAACACATATTAGTTATTAAACACAAAATTAGTTTTTATACTCTTTAAACCTATATAGTCTACAAACTTGAGCACAAGATATTGTCATGACATTACAGAACAATCTACGTGTTTATCGAATGTTCCAGAGGCTGTGTTGTGACCTACGTGATTCTCAGCGCATTTGCTAGACTGTACCAGAATTCGCGCGGCCGCACGCACTATGTCAAGGCCGCAATGAATTACGTTCTAGTGTTGTCTACTAGACGCCTGTTAGCGAATATTCTGGAACCTCAGCGGGGTATAAATACAGGTACGCAGGGATGCTCAGTTCAGTTCAGTTATTTGTCGGGCAATACTGTGTGCGTTCAAGTGGTTATTAGTGAAGTGTTTTGTTTTATAATCGGCGGTATAATTGTAATACAATTGTGTTTTATATTAGTTGACATTTTATTGCGTGTGAACAATTTTTATTTGATTTGTTGTAAGAGACTGTGTTGTTAATTACGAACTGTTTAACTGTGAAAGTTAAAGCTGATGATTAGTGACTTAATTGGTGTCTTGTATTTTGTTTTCCTCTGTACCTACGACGATCAAGTAGACCGTCGTAACAATATGGTCGTGTGCAAACATGTGCCACCTATCTTTACATTCGCATCCGTTTGTGTAATAAGATCACAGGTTATATGATACAGGAAGATTTTTCTACATTTATATGTAATTACGTTTTTCATGAAGATAACTGTACTGGAACGTCAAACGTTTTGCCCCCAGCTTGCAAGTAGGTACTATTTTAATTATAAGTATTACCTTTACTGTAGTAACACCTGTTTTAAATTTTATTAATAGTCTATTTTTAGGCCATTTCATAAGTTTAGTCTTTTTAGGTTAATAACACTGTCAAGTGTCTGGCACGTCATATTGTAATCAGGTGTTTATAATAAGCTTACCACTTATAATAAATGTATAAGTGATATTAAAGTTATTCGAATTTGGATTAGGCGCGGGTTTACAATAACATATGTTTTTACTTTATTCATACTAAAAAAAAGGAATAGTCAACAAATGTTATTACCAAGGGTATTTAATCAATATGCAAGAATGACTTTCAAATCGAGGAAAGATTACCAAGGTTAACAGCCACACTTAAAGTTATTGTTCTAACAAATATAAAGACAATATCCGAATTTACAACACAGACACTGTAAATTTAACTAAGTGGGAGGAAATTAGGTAATTAAACCTATTTATAAAAGTAAGTAAAAACGATAAAAAATTAAAAGATATTTATATCTTACGATTGAAATTTAAAATTTTCAAATAATATACTGCAAAAACTGCTAAGTCTAGAGGAAAACTATCAAAGAGGTGGATGTCAAGTGCAGATAAATAATTAACTGTCACTGTTGGAAGGTAGTAGATGGACGCAGAAGGGAACTGCGTGTGATTACTGAGATACAAAAGCACACAGATAGTCAAGGTCCTGAAGAAATACATATTATGAATTACTTATTTAAGTAAATGTTAAAAGTGATAACTCAAGTTTGTTACTAATTAGGTGTTAGGTAAAATACATAAATATCATAAAATTTACAAAATAATTTTTGTGTATTTAGATTACATAGTGTAATCTAATCTGTGTTATTCTGTGTTAAAACCAAAAAGGTAAAAATACAGTATAGAATAATCTGTATCAGATTTTAGCGTTTGCTGCTGACAGACACCATTTTAACAATCTCAAATAATATTCGTAACACAGTGTTTTCGTTTGTCATACGTTCAATACAGACCAATGCAATATATTCAGTAAATCTATACTTTGTACTTTCTCTTATTTATCCCTTATTTAGTTACAAGTCTTGTGTGACGGAAAAACAAAGGCAACTTGAAAGTTTTGGCATGTCTACAATTAGAAATATATATTTTTAGAACGGAAAACAAACGTGAACTAAATCAAATCTTTACATGAAAGAAGTGAAGAACATGAGAAGAACGCTATGAGAATACTTTGAGTACATGTCAAATCACAGATTAACGGTGACAATCTTGAAAAATATCAAAGCAGAGAAAAGATAGGTGGGATGAACTCCAGGATACGTGAATTAAAGTCCCAGTTCTTGAAGATAATAATTATTTTTTCCACTGGAATTTTTAAATATTTGTTTATATGATAATTGTTTTCAATATCCAA